>JADRCH010000293.1:1244262-1255240 GCA_019843965.1 Rhynchomys soricoides
AAGGAGAAGGAGAAGGAGAAGGAGAGGGAAGAGGAGGAGGAGAAGGAAGAGGAGGAGGAGAAGGAGGAGGAGGAGGAGAAGGAGAAGGAGGGGGAAGAGGAGGAGGAGGAGGAGGAGGAAGAAGAGGAAGAGGAGGAGGAGGAGAAGAAGACGACATAAGAGAGCACAAGAGAGCCAGGCAAGGCATCAGGGACTTAGGCTTAGGAACTGGGAGGTGAAGGTAGACCTGGGAATTCCAGGCCAGCTTGGCTATCTTAAGAGACTGAGTCTCAAAACCTAAATCAGGCTGGAATATAACTCAGTTGGTAGCATGTTTGCCACGCACAAACAAAGCCCGAGTCTGATCACCAAACCGTGTGAACTGGGTGTGGTTGTGCACAGGATGATAACCTGGATGCTTGGAAGACGAAGGAGCAACAGCTCAGGGCATCTTTACTGAGCCCGAGCTACACAAGCCCAAAATATTCAAACCAAAATAAAACCTAAAACCAAAAGTGGCAACATGCCAGATAGAATCAGATCCCCACTCAGCAGGGATGGGAAGCACCCAGACAGGGGTAGGGGGTGACAGAGGGGACAGGGCAAGCAAGAAAAGGTAAAGATCCAGAGGAGCCGAGGTCCCACGTGCCTTGGGTATCGGAGGGAGGAAATAGGGGAAGGCAGCTGCTCCTGGTCTCATAGCTCTGCCCCTGTAGGAAGTTTCCTGCAGTGGGCAAGTGAATCATGGTCTGAGAAAGTTCTTCCCCTTTCAACTCTCTCCAGCCTTTTACCCCAGCAAAAGGGAGGTCTCCATGTATACGAGACCGGCACACAGCTCCATGTACCTTCTCAACAGCCATAATGGCCAGGAACCCTGCAGCCTGGCTTTCTCCTACATGGCAACCTTCAACGTAGAGCAAGTGAGCATGGCTTTGCCTCCACGAGGCTCACAGAAATTGCTCTTTTGAAATACACAATCCCAGCCGGGCAGTGGTGGCACACGCCTTTAATCCCAGAACTTGGGAGGCAGAGACAGGTGGATTTCTGAGTTCGAGGCCAGCCTGGTCTACAGAGTGAGTTCCAGGACAGCCAGGGCTACACAGAGAAACCCTGTCTCAAAAAAAAACCAAAAAAAAAAAAAGAGAGAAATACACAATCCCATGTTATGTAAGGGGAGTTTCAAGAATTGCATCGTTGTGTCTAAAGGTGATTTCCCCACACAAATGTTATGTATAGCATTATGTATAACATAATTAAGAAGGCTCTGACGCCATTAGGTGGTATGATGTGGGACTGAAATTATGAAGCACTGTTATACAACATAAGGCTATATTTCAAAGTGATTGTTGGTTTGAGGGGAGGGGCTACACAGGGTCTCGCTATGGTGGTTTAGAACTTGCTGTGTAGACCAGTCTCATAAAAAAGTGAACCATTTAAAGGAAAACACTCAGGAGAAACAATTACAACTGAGCAGAGAAAGCAGGAGGGGTAGGTTGGTTGGCAGGGCCCTGACCCGCCTGGGAAGGAAAGGAGGCAGCCTGCCTGGAAAGGACCCTCAGGTCAGCCGGGGGCAGACACACAGTGGCTGATGGGACAGGCTGTTAGCATCCCAGGACACCACCGAGGGCAGCTTGTGTTTGTCCTGTGAGTGCAGCTGGGCCTGGGTGAGCACCTTAGAGTGGGTGGTCTCTCAGACCAAGAACGTCTTAGAAAGTAGTTTCCAACGCTAGTGCAACTGTCCCAGACCTCGGCATGATCTAGCCATGCGGCCTGCTAGCTGACAAGCTTAGACCTCAGAGGAAAGTGACTAACTGCCTCAGGTGGTTTCCCAAGACAAGGCTTTCAGTTCTGAAACTTTTCTGGCTTACTGTTGGGCATACTGGAAGGAGCTGGTCCCCTGCCTCAGGCTGTCTCTGTCAGAGCTGAGACTGGGGCCCTGCAATCAGTTCTTGTTCCTATGAATATTTACCTCAAAGCCAGGAAGGCTCAGGGACCTTAGCCTCTTTCAGGAAAACGTCTTTCACCTCTGACAGAAACTTCCTGGCCACACCTCAAAATCTAGGCTCAATTCAAGCTTGAGCACTTAAAGGTCCCAATGATGCCACTTTCAGACATGGCTATTCTCAGACGAGTCTTAGGCCCTGATTCCAAACCCCCTTCAAGGTGACTTCCCTAATGCTCTGTACTTCTCAGAGTGTTCCAGCTTAACTGCCCCATGCCTGGCTTGCTCTTCCCCCGCCCCATCCTTGCTCTTCCATCAGTTTCCTGTGCTTGAAGTCCAGAGAAACACCACAGGGTGGCAACTGTCACCTCTCAAAGCCTCGCACATAGAAGACACCCTCAATTCCCAATTATCTTCCAAAGCTTCTTCCTGCTAGACCTCTCCACCTAACATGGGCCTCACAGACTTCAGATCACACTCCTGTCATTAGATTCTTGTCAGCCAGTTAGCTGTCTGCCAGGAGTCAGCACGAAGGACCAGCACTGGACTGCATGTCCCTGCCATGTCCTCTCCGGGAGACACCAAACCCAGGAACCCAGTGCAGCAGGGGAGCCTCCAGGAGCCCCCATCCCTCATCACCCTTCCATCCACCTCTTTAGCTAACACCACTGAACTTCGTGCACGGTGAGAAGGTGACCCAGACACCTGTGTCCTCAGCTCCCCTGCCGGTACACCCCAGAGAAGAACAATGTCATAACCGCCATGAGGCCCAGGAGCAGAAAGGAAGAAGGCGCGTGGGGCTGTGTCACAGAAGGTCTGGCCCAGGACCCAGGACACTAAAGCGTTGATAAAGAATGCAAGGGAGATGCCCTTTTGCCATCCCCCCACACACAAAGCCCACAGTGAGGGAAGAGAGCCCCTCCTCTCCCTTCCCCTTTGGCTCCTTGTTTGGAGTCTACATTTGCACATCTGACTGATGGGATCACCACACACACACACACAGGCAGATGTGAAGATAAGTGGGGATAACAGTGGACGGTAGTACTGGACACATAGTCAAGCTTTCCCCAAACATGGGGATTACTGTTGTTTCTGTGCCAAGCAGTTCAGAAACCAGGGGATTCCAGGCAGCCAGGCCTCTGTCTGGCTGAGCTGCACAATAACCCTGTTTTAGGATTAGCCTGACTGAAGGGAAGGTGAACCCAGTGGCTGCTCTGAAGCTCAGGTCTTACTCGGAGGATGCGAATTAGGGGGGAGGGGGACAGTGCGAGGGGAAGGAAGCCAGCTTCTAGAGGAAGGCCATGGGTGTGGCTGCCCCTCCCCACAGCACCTCCTGCTCCTGGGCAGAGGAGGTGGTATGAGCGTAGGAGCAGGCAAAGTTGAGAGGTATCCTCTCCTGGGCCCCCCTGAGCTGCTCCAGAGTCAGCAAAGATGACTCCTAGGGATAGACATGGCTGGACTCCAACATTTGCAGGTTACCAGATCTCATCTGGCCAGCTAGGTGGTTAAGCGCCTGCGTGAACACTGCCTTCTTAGGGAAACAAGCCGACCATGACCGGAAACCTTGGAGGTGTGCAAACATCCGAGTCACTTCTCAGCAGGAAGGAGATGGGGTGGGGCCAGCAGAGATGAAGGTCTTGGCCTGGGGCTCAGCTCTCTCCTCGGGGAATAAAGTGTTGGCTACCCAGAGGCCTAGGAAGGCAGGTTCTTTCTGGGCACCCAGTCTTTCCGTTCTCTATGCTTTTACCTCTGTGGACAGACACTTCTTACCATAGTATCCAGGGCTTGTCCTGACCTAGGCTATGCCCTCTGCTGCTGTTCCTCTGCCCAGGCCTGTGCCTCTTTGCTCAGAGGCCACCACCTTCCTGGGCCTCCTCTAGTCCTGTGTCTCTTCCCTAACATCCTACTTACTTGTCACTATCTCCCTCATACCCTAGCATGTCACCTCGACCTCCATGAGGACAGAGATTACTGTCGTCTCTTTCATTCCTCAGTCAGCAGCATCTGGAAGAGCTCCTGGCGCAGGGTTCAATACATGTTTCATGAGTGAATGAATAGGGAACACACAAACGGTTAGCCGAGTGTGTGGGAGATGCCCTTAACCCCAGCACTTAGGAGATGGACAGAGCAGAAATGAAGGCATCTTCAGCTACATAGTGAGTTCAAGGCCAGCCTAGACTACATGAGACCTGGTCTAAAAAGAAAAAGAAAGAAACAGCATATACATTTCTAAAAGCAGGGGCTCAGGCCAACTTCACCTGAAAATGCATCACAGTCCGTGCACTCCCTGTGTCATCTTTGTTTATTCATTTGCTTTTCTGAGACAGGGTCTCAATATGTAGCTCTAGTTGTCCTGCAACTCGCTCTGTAGACCAGGCTGGCCTCAAACCCACAGAGATCCACCTGCCTCTGCCTCCTGAGTGCTGGGATAAAAGCCATGGGTCACCATTGCCCGGCCTCGGCTGTGTGATCATTTTTTTTTTTCCGGTTTTTCAAGACAGGGTTTCTCTGTGTAGCTCTGGCTGTCCTGAAACTCACTCTGTAGACCAGGCTGGCCTCGAACTCAGAAATCCACCTGCCTCTGCCTCCCAAGTTCTGGGATTAAAGGCGTGCGCCACCACTGCCCGGCTTGGCTGTGTGATCTTAAACCATATATTTAACCTCTCTGTGTCTCATTTCATGAATGAATAGGAAAAGAGCATAGTACTGACCTCATTGGCTTATGGAGATTAAGTAGTCCTGAATACAGGCGGCTTAAAGCATTGCTGGACACCCAGAAGCACTCAGCTCTGTGCTGGCTGCCAGCATTTCGTGCTTACTTATTTGCCTGCTTGCTCATCGTCTGTGTCCCCTCTCACAGTGTCAGCTCCAGCCTGGTTTGCTCAGGATGTGCTGCTACATCCTGAATTCCTAGCTAAGAGCTGTAGGAGAAAGCCAGGCTGCAGGGAGCTACCGGCCAGTCTAGGAGTAAGAGCCTCACCGATCTGCTTCTCCAGGGCGGCTGCCTCACAGATGGTGGCCCGGGGTAGGATGCCAGGGTCAGTGAAACTGGTCTGCAGAAGACAGCTCATGACGAAGAAGAAGAGGATGGCAGCGATGATAGGGATGGCCAGGGTCAGTGTGCGGGCCAGGTAGGGACAGCTAGGAAAGAAGAGAGTGCAGATTACCCCATGCTCCCTGCTACTGCCCCAGATAGGACATTTTTCAAGAGCCTCTCCCTGAACTGCAACTGGAGGTGAGTGCAGCCACTCCCCATAAGTGCCCAGGGCAGACATTACTAGTCAATCCTGGACTTTTTCCAATGGTGGTTGAGATCTACAGATAATCTCTCTCACTCCACCCTGGCAGGCAGGCCCATCTTCCTCCATTCCTTCCTGCCTCCAGGGACTTGCCAGAGAGCCCAAACTGGCCTGAAACCCTCTAAGTAGCACAGGCTGGCCTTGAACTCTTGATTTTTCTCCCTCCACCTCCTGAATACACGAGCACCACCATACCCAGCCTTCTTTTTGTGGCAGTACACATACTCAGAAGGCCCAAGCAGTAAAGTCAGTAGTCCACGGCCATCCTCGCTACATAGCTAGCTTGGGTTACATGAAATTCTGTCCCCAAAATACAAACAAAACAGGCAAGTGAGCTGTTTCGGCATGTAAAAGTGCTATCTTGCACTGGCCTGAGTTTGGGCCTGGAACCCACATGATAAAATGAGAACGACTCCCACAAGGTGTCCTCAGACCTGCACATGCACACCATGGCACATGCACCCATGGCACATGCACGTGTATACAAAATGAATGAAATGTAATTAAAAACTAGACTGACAAACTAACAAGAGACAGAGACGGGAACAGAAAAGACAGGGGCTTCCTGGGCTGGCTCGGAACCCAGGGACACAAGCCATCTTCCTACCTCAGCCCCAAGAGCTAGGACAACATGTGAAGACACCTGTGTCCAGCTCAGTACTCAGCATTTTATAATATTATTTTAATAATTTCTGTGAATGGGTGTTTTTGCTTGCACGTCTGACTATGTACCATGTGTGTGACTAAAGTGGCCAGAAGGTGTTGGACACCCTGGAATGGAAGTTAGAGATGGTTGTGAGCCACCACATGGGTGTCAGGAATTGAACCTGGGTCCTCCGAAAGCGTAGCGGGTGCATTTAATCACTGTGCCATCTCTCCAGACCTGATCCCAGCACTTGCTGCAGCCTCAGAATCCAGTTAGCAGACACAGACAATGGTTTTCTCTTCAGGAAACCATTACCAATTAAGGGGGCTACCCCTTGAGTAACCATCCATGGCGATGTTGCAATGCCCCTGCCCCCCTAGACACTGACTCCAGGGGTGTTCTCTCAGGCTCCCTGACCCAGGCTGGCTCCAAGAACAACTTGTTTGCAGGATGCCATGCTCCTCCCAGTAAGCAAGCTGCCCCCGACCACAGGCCTTGCTTCCATTTTAGGGCTGTAATGTTCTAGAAGGACTGGCTACTGGCGGGGACATGGCTTTAGGATGAAGCGAACCCATGGGTGCTCTGTGGCCAGTCTTCTTGGTCACTCTGCTGTACATTCCAATGCCACAGCTACTTTCTGCAAACGTAAGGCAGAGTTTGCTTGAATCCTGCTTGAAGCCCTCCGAAGGCTTTGGATGCAATCCAAACTCTCAATCGGCCTACTGGGCCAGCCCTGTCCCGAACTTTCCTAAGGCTTCCCCAGCCTCATTCTACAGAACTCTCCTCCCCTATGGGGCTAGAGCCGTGGCTCAGTGGTTATGAACACTTGCTGCTCTTTCAGAGGTCCTGGGCTCGGCTCCCAGCATCCATATGGTGGTTTGCAACCTTCCCTAATACCAGTTCCAGGGGATCCAGGACCCTCTTCTGAACTCCACACACGGTGCCTTTATATATATGCAGGTAAAACACCCAAACACATTAGGATAAACAAATCTAAAGAAACATATTAGGAGCCGGGCAGTGGTGGTGCACACCTTTAATCCCAGCACCTGGGAGGCAGAGGCAGGCGGATTTCTGAGTTCAAGGCCAGCCTGGTCTACAGAGTTCCAGGACAGCCAGGGCTACACAAGCAAGTGCAAGGTCCTGGGTTCAGACCTCAGCTGGGTGGGTAGGTGGGGAAACAGGACACAATAACAAAAACATAAGCTAATTTAGGTGTGGCAGCGCACACCTTTAACCCCAGCACTCTGGAGACAGAAGCAGGCAGATCCCTGTGAGTCCTAGGCCAACTTCGTCCATACTCTGAGTTCTGGGCTAGCCAGGACCATAGAGAAAGATCCTACCAAAACAAAACAAAAACCCGCTTGTCTATGAATATGTTGCTGGCCTTTGCCCTGCTAAGTAATGAGCTTCTCTGTGGGCACAGACAACATCCCTTACACAGGAAATACCTACTAAATGAGTGATGCTCCCCTCATCCCTCATGGAGAGGAAGTAGCTACCATTTTTTTGTGTGTGTGTTACAGACCAAACCCAATGCCTTGTGCATGGTGGGTAAGCACTTTACCACTAAGTCATCTCCTGCTATCTTCTGAAGATTTAGTATGTGAAAGATACGGCCCTAGTCAATAAATAATACTTACGGGCTTGGGAGGGAGGGATACAGCTCAGTGGTAGAATGCTGCCTACCATGCACAAAGCCCTGAGCTCAATTCCCAGTAGCACAAAGTAATAATCAAAACAACAGTGATGACTATGCTGGGCAGAGGTGGCACACGCCTTTAATCCCAGCACTTGGGAGGCAGAGGCAGGTAGATTTCTGAGTTCGAGGCTAGCCTGGTCTACAGAGTGAGTTCCAGGACAGCCAGGGCTATACAGAGAAACCCTGTCTCAAAAAACCAAAAAATAAATAAATAAATAGATAGATAGATAGATAAATAAATAAATAATGACTATCAAATCCATATCTGCTTTATAAGCCAGACTTGATGCCACGTGCCTATAACGACCGCACTTGAAAGTCTGAGTGTTTGAGGTCAGTCTGGGGTACAAACAATAATGTTACCTTAAAAGTATTAATTTTGTCAGGCACACTGGCACACACAGGCAGGTAGATCTCTGTGAGTTTAAAGCCAGCTAGGACTACACGGTGAGATCCTGTCTCATTATTAATCAAATGCCTGACACACAGATAGTTACTATGTGAGAGAGATACAGCTGTGCACTTTACGTGCATTTCTAGAATCTTCACGATGACCCTCTGACCTTATGCTCCAAGCTTCACAGATGAAGATGTTTATGAAGATTAAACAAGGTGGGCAATGCAAGTCAGCAGCATCCACGGTGATGTTTGTGGCACCAACTGCAGCCAGCCACCGCCTTCCCCCTGAAGCCAGAGGGGACTCGGAGTGGGGGTTGCAGCATCTATTAGGAGGCTGGGGGCCAGCCAACATTCCAGGGGTCCACAGAGGCAGGGAGCAAAACCAGGCCATCTGCATACTGCTTCGGAAGCCTGCAGAGGCCTTCCCTCAGGACTAGAGCCTGCCAAAGTCAAGGGCTCCTAGTGGGCTACCCTCTGCGAAACCCATTTCTACATGTCCATCTCTCCAACAGAACCAACCAGGTCCTAGGTATTATGCTGGACAGCTCACCTACTTCTCACATAAGCTGGGCCTGGGGAATGAAGCCTGGGACTTGTAGAGTCTCTGGAAATACCAACACCAAGACTTTGGCTCTGATTTCCACTCCTAGATTCAAGGTCACTAGTCAGGGTGCCAATTACAAGCTGGCATCTCCACACTCTCTGCAAGTGATCTGTCCACTCATTCAACCAGCCCTTGCTGGGTTGAGCACTGACTGTATCCCTTAACTGGCTCTAGGCACTAAATACACAGCAGTGTGGAGATTTCCTATGTTCTTGAAGACAGGCACGAAATGACCAAGACAGTGTGTATATATAGTGCAGGCAGACAGGGAGAGATTGAAATGAGTGGACCATGAGGGTGCTCAAAACAGTACAGAGGCCCTGAGATAGGAGCAAACCAGCAGGCCAAGAGCAACTCGGCAGGAGGAGGAGAGGGTGCCGAGGCCACAGGAAGCCATCATCAGAGCTGGGCTCTAACCCAGAGGGAGAACTGGAGAGCCTGAAATCTGATGGCAAGGGGTTATGTCTGCTGTGAGGAATGGGAAGTGGGGTGAAAGCTGGGAAGCCTGGTGGGTTGTGACGTAACTTCCCAGCAAACAGGGAAGCAAACCAATTTGTACCAGGAAAGGTTTTTCCCAAGAGTCAAGTTACCTTCCCCAGAGCAGTGTGGAGTGAGCATATCTTACCAACCTTGTCCTCACTAAAGGTATATCCACACTGGCTCCTCTTCTGAGTCCTCCAAGCAACCTAGCAAGACTATGTTTAGGTTGTCACCAAACACTGCTCCCAAAGTCACCACCCAAGTAACAAGAAGAGGAGAGAAAAGCCAAGGTGACTGGTCTGTTCTCCCTAAGCACAGGACTTCTCCCTTCCTGGCTCGAGGCAAAGTATTATCACCAAGTCCAAAGAGGCATAGCTCAGTCAGCACTCCTTCCTCCTGCCTGGGCCATAACCTTGGGTGTGAGCACCACAGAGAATGGCCTAAGGGCTCTGAAAAACAACATTTCCATACCACCAAGATGTCATAGTCATAGCAAAGTGGAAATGAAACTTGGCCCAAGGTTCAGGTTGGGATTCCAGAGCTTCTCTGTGTAAACCACCTTGAAGTTTTTGGGTTTTTTTGTTTTTGTTTTTTTGTTTTCTGTCCTGACCCAGTGGAAGGGCAGAACATTTGGGGGGAGATGGTGGAAAGGAAGTCTTCACCTTGCAGTTGCAGACACATAATCCAGGTCTGGAAAGTTATCATTCAGACAGCCTCATCATGGCATGTGCCCCACACCTCCGGGGAAGTGATTTTTGGTAGTAATAGCTACCAATATCAAGTGCTAGTAGCTTGAGTGCAAAAGAATAAATAAATGATGAATAAATCTGAAGGAAAAAAAAGCTAACGGCTTGCAAGCATGTCCGGGTACCAATCTCGATAGAACCCCGCTGGAGGTGGGTACTATTAAAGTTACCATTCTCCGGATGAGGGCACTGGGACTTGGAAAGGTAAAATGATTGCCCCAGGCCACACAGTTAGTGGGAGGTGGAGCTGGGATTGGAGCCAGGGGACCTGGCTCCAGAGGTGGAGTTAACCATACTGAATAAAAAAAGAAACCAACCCCAAAGAATAGGGAGAAGTAGGAGGGAAAAGTGGGGCCCACCTGGTGTGTGTGCATGTGGGGGAGTGTGTGCCTACAAGAAGTCACAGGGCAGGTGACTTCAGCTAGAGGTTGAGGGTGGGTGAAAACCTGGGATGCATGAGTGGTCTCGAGGAAGCCATAAACAGCCACTCCTCCATCCTTCAGTCCTAAGAAGAAGCTACAGTGTAGACCAACCCTAGGTCACTGGAAAAAGGTCAGAAGCCCATAGGGGCAAATAAGACAAGTCGTGTGAAAGCACTCAGGTCTCTTTCCTGAAAAGGATCGTGATGCCGCTGTCCTGGTAGTGGAACGCAACCGAGGGATGCTCCAGAGTGTCCAGAGGGGAAAGAGACAGGTCAGAGTGGGAGCCGCCTAGAGGACTAGGAAGCTAAGAGAGGGTCAGGAAGAAGCTTTGGAGAAACTAAGGAAAGTGTTGGAGAGAGAAGGGCATGTCTGAGAGGCTCAGAGATGCTTTAGGAAGGATTGCCTTGGGGCCTAGGGTGACCATGACTGAGGGAAAGCGGGTGTGGGAGCCAGGACCCTGTAGAACCTTGGAGGGACCTGAGAGGACGCCTGGGAAATTCATGGTAGGGTGTCCACAGCCAAAGGACACAAAAACTACTTGTCTGAGGACGGGAATGAAAGACTAGGCTAGAAGAGTTAGAAAGAACCTGGGATAGGAAAGAACCAGCCAGTGAGTGATGGGAGGGCAGGCGGATCTGAGGGACCCAGCAAAAGCTGGTGACCGGGGCGAGGCACCCAAGGTCCGGGTGGCGAGGAGGGGGGTTCCGGGGATCCGGGGCGGGCGGAGGCCCGAGGGCACACGGATGCGGGCGGGGAAGG
>JADRCH010000293.1:1255340-1369812 GCA_019843965.1 Rhynchomys soricoides
GCCGCTGCCGCTCCAGCGCTGCGCGCCAGGCGCGGGCCCGGGGCTTGGAGCGGGGGGCGCGGCGGGGCCGGGGCGACCGGCCCCGGGGGAGGCGGGCGGCGGGGCGGCCCCGGGGCTTATCTGCTGGTACTCGCAGTCCTTCATGCGGCCGGCCGCGGGCCTCGGCTCCGCGCCCGGCCGCTCCGGGACCGGGCCGAGCTGCGGAGGTGGCGGCGGCGCGCTCCGCGCTGGCGGGCGGGCTCGCTCGGGTTGGCCCCTCCGCTGCCGCCCCGCCTCCGGCTCGCTCCGCAGCGCCTCCTGCGCCCGGCCCTGGATATGCATGTGCGGCCTCCAGGGCTCCCTCCGCTGCCGGTGCACTCAGACACTGCCTTAGGACTGGCAGGAAGATTCAGGGGACAGCTCAGGCTCTCCAGGTTTGCCCACCTCTGAGGGCAAGCTATTAAAGGTGCTTTGAAAATTCCGAGTTTCGGGACTGGTGAAATGGCCCAGCGGCTAAGAGCACTGGCTGCTCTTCCAGAGGTCCTGGGTTTAATTCCTACCAACCACATGGTAGCTCACAACCATCTGTAATGGGATCTGATATTCTATTCTAATGTGTCTGAAGACAGCTACAGTGTACTCATATACATAAAAAACCAAATAAGTGAATATTTTTTTTTTAAAAAAGAAAGTTCCGAGTGACTAAAAAGGTGTGAGTGAAATATCCTTTAGTCTTTTCCTCCCTGCTGTCCTAGGCCCAGATCTAGGTCCAACCCTGGGTTCTAGATAACCCCTAAATGGAGATCATGCCTAAGGGCCCCAAGCTTTTTTCAGGTGGGTGTATTCACAGCATACCTAACCTACTGGTGGCTTATGACTCCTGGTGACTGGGACAATTAGTGTTCAAGGGCAGGCTGAGGTACAGGGTGAATTTGCATCCAGCTTGGGCTACAAGTGAGACCCTGTCTGAGCTACACACACACACACTTTATTTCCTAGGACTCAGATCAGAAGTCCAGAAATATTTTAAAATTCTTTTGCATGCATTCCTCCAAGGTTAGTAGGGCTAGATCAGACAGTCTTAATTCTCATCTGGAGAGTCAAATGAGGACCAGAATCCTTGCAAACCATTCAGGTTGTTGGTGGAACTTATTTCTTGTGCTATGACTGGAGGCCTGGGATTTTTTGCTGAAACTCCACCCAAAGTTACTAGAGCTCATCACCATGACTCACCAGAGAGGTTTCTCTGAAGGACTTGTGTACCTCATGAACCTGACAAGCAGAGTTTAGCTTCCGTTTGCTAAAACAGAGATTGCTTTGGTTTGGGGATACTTTGGTATCCAACCCAGAGCCTCACACGCTGGGCCACACCTCTCTCTATCACTGAAGGGCTCCACCAGTCCTAAGACAGATCATTTGTGATTGTGTGACAGAATGTACACATGAGGAGACAGAAAGGGCAGGCCTGTGTATGCAGGGAGACCCGAAGAAGGCATCAGATCCCTCAGAGCTGAAGGTCACTGGCATATGTAAGATGTGTAAATGTAGTGGTAAGTTTAGCTAACCACTCTGCTCCCAGCAGATTTTGTGTGAGATGCATCCCGCCCAAGAGCTCTCTGGATCCACAAAAGAAAGACACACACACACACACACACACACACACACACATTGTCAGTTAATTTTTGATACGCCTTGACTAGCTCAAAGGTTGGGCAGTTCTAATCCTCTCCAAGGCTAGCATACATTTCCCTCTGGTACTCCTGGCTCAGCACCCTCTAATTCTCTATTTTATCTCTGTTGTCTTGGCTCCTTCTGCATGGCCCCCTAGTCTTTGCTTCCCAAGACGCTTCTGAGCAGCCCTCTTGGAGACTGAATTCCTTCTCACCAACATTTTGGATGATTTTGAGGCCTGAAGAATAGGTATCAGATCCCTCAGAGCCTAAGTTCACTGGCATATGTTAGATGCCTAAATTGTTAGGTGGGTGCTGGGATCCGAACTGGGGCACTCATGATTGTTCAGAAAGTACTCTTGACCACTGTGGTGGTTTGAATATACTTGGCCCAGGGTATAAGGGTCCAATTAAATGTTTTCCTTTGTAAGAGTTGCCTGGGGGGGGGGGCTGGAGAGATGGCTCAGCGGTTAAGAGCACTGAGTGCTCTTCCAGAGGTCCTGAGTTCAATTCCCAGCAACCACGTGTTGGCTCTGTAATGGGATCTGATGTCCTCTTCTGGTTCATCTGAAGACAGCTACAGTGTACTCATATACATGAAATAAATAAATCTTTTTTTTTTTTTTTTAAATTTGCCTTGGTCATGGTGTCTCTTCACAGCAATGGAAACCCTAAGACAGAAGTTGGTACTAGAAGTGGGGTATTGCCGAGACAGGCCTGACCATGCTTTTGTGTGGAGGAATCTTGGGACTTTGGGGTTTAAGTAAACCCCATCTTTGGGCCATCCTAGTAAGAATATGGAACTGTGTTGCTGAGGGTGATGTGAACTGTGGAAGCATGGCCCAAGAGGGTTCAGAGGAGAATGTTAATACGTGACCTAGAGGCGATTTTGTGGTATTTGGTGAGGAATGTGGCTGCTTTTTACCCTTGTCTGAAGAGTCGGCCTGAGGCTAAAATGAAGAGATGCAGATTAATTGCATCAGCAAAGGAAGTCTCAGAACAGCCTGGTATAAATTCTGTTGTGTGGTTACTAATGCCCACTCTTTATGATGAGGATTTTGATGAAAAAGAGCAAGCTTAAAAAGAAAAACTACAAAGTGTATGATTCCAGGAAGTGAAAGGAAGCTGACTCCTGTGTTCAAGGAGATAAAGGAACTAAGGGAGTGGTGATTTGGGGGCAAGATCCCACCCCCTCACTGCTCGTGCTTTGGCAGTTGAACGGGGTTAGTTAGAGTCAGGGGTTATTATCACCTGGTTAATGTTTTCATTTGGACATGAGATATGATTTGTGTCACGTTGACAGGGGGTGGCCTGTGGCGGCTATTCCCAGTTGTCAACTTGACTATATTGAAATGAACTACAATCCAGAAATGGAAGGCACAACTGTGATCCAGATCTTGAGGCTGGAAGGCCCAAGAGAAAGAAGTGTGTTACAGCCATCAAAGCTGACAGGAGCAGGACATCAGAAATGGAGATGCAGAGTTTTAAGATTGCCCGGCCGGCTTTTGGTCTTGCTTTGGTCCAGCACTTCTCACTATGACCTTACGTGTACTCTATGACGTTGGGAGTATGTGACCAACTTTTTTATTTTGGTTTTATAGGGGATTACAGTTAAGTGATTTGATGAATCTCTGAAGAGACTTTGGACTTTTAATATTGTTGAGCCTGCTATAGACTATGGGAACATTTTTTTTTAATTTTTTTTGTTTGTTTGTTTTTGTTTTTTGAGACAGGGTTTCTCTGTGTAGCTCTGGCTGTCCTGGAACTCACTCTGTAGACCAGGCTGGCCTTGAACTCAGAAATCTGCCTGTCTCTGCCTCCCAAGTGCTGGGATTAAAGGTGTGTGCCACCACTGCCCAGCTTTTTTTTTTTTATTTTAATTTTTTATTTTTCTTACTTTATTTACATTTTGAAGCAAACTTTTTTTTTTTGGTTTTTTGAGACAAGGGTTTCTCTGTATAGCCCTGGCTGTCCTGGAACTCACTCCATAGACCAGGCTGGCCTTGAACTCAGAAATCCACCTGTCTCTGCCTCCCAAGTGCTGGGATTAAAGGTGTGCGCCACCACTGCCCAGCTCTATGAGGACTTTTGAAATTAAACTAAATGTATTTTGCATTATGCTATGACTAGGTATGGCCCCCTTAGACCCATGTGTTTGAACACTCCTATGGGGGCCAGGGCGTGGAATGTGGTGGTGTGAATGTGCTTGGCCCGGGGAATGAGTGACACTATTAGGAGGCACGGCCTTGTTGGAGGAAGGGTGTCACTGCGGGGGTGGGCTTTGAGACCCCCCTACTAGCTGCCTAGAAGAGTCTTCTGGCTGTCTTTGGATCTAGATGTAGAACTCTCAGCTTCTCCAGCTTGCTGCCATGCTTCCTGCCATGATGTAATGGACTGAGCCTCTGAAAGTGTAAGCCAGCCTTCATTAAATGTTTCCTTTGTAAGAGTTGCCTTGGCCATGGTGTCTCTTCACAGCAATAGAACTCTAAGGCAACCGCTGAGCATCTCTCCAGGGCTCAAGACAGACCTTATATCATTTCTTATATGTGTAGCAGAAATAACATGTTTTCATTTTTGCTTTATCCTATGATGGGATGCAAGTCACAGGTGCTACTTGCAATCAAGAGGAGGGGATCCTACAAAGTGTGAGTATCAGAAAGGCAGGACCACTGGTGGTCATCACAGGGCCTGTCCATCAAGCTAAAGTCACTGTAAAACCTGAAGAAAAGAGACCTGGGAGGCAGGCAGTGGTGGCGAGCGCCTTTAATCCCAGTACTTGGGAGGCAGAGGTAGGTGGATTTCTGAGTTCAAGGCCAGCCTGGTCTACAGAGTGAGTTCCAGGACAGCCAGGGCTACACAGAGAAACCCTGTCTCAAACAAACAAACAAACAAACAAACCCCAAAAAACAAAACAAACAAACAAAAACAAAAAAACTTCAGCAGTAAGAGGCTGTTCTTCCAAGGACCCATGTTCAATGCCCAGCATCCAAACATATAGTGGTGGCTCATGACCATCTGGAATTCCAGGACCACGGGATCAGATGCCTTCTTCTGGTCACCACAAGCCTTTAATTTCAGCACTTGGGAGACAGAGGCTGGAGGATCTCTGTGAATTGGAGGACAGCCTGGACTACACAGTGAGACCCTGTCTCAAAAGCAAAATAAAACAAAAGTTAATTTTCAACAAAAATTTGCATGATATGAAGAGAAAATGATATGTATTATTTATGTGTCCTCAATTATAATTACAATCTTTCGTTGTTAGTCTAATATTTATAAATTATAATTACATACACACACAATAACAAATGAAGGAAATACAAGTTGCTTTCACAATGCTCCTTCCTCTCTGTAAGTGGTCACAAGACGACAGTTGATATTTATAGCTTTTCGCCTGCTATTCATTCCACATTCTCTTTGCTCTCTGCCAGAGTCTCAGCTGTAGAATCTTTTCCCTGATAGGGAATCCAAATCTTTTTTCTGAGGGCTTTGAATCTTCAAGGGGAGTCCACCGCTGCCCTTCAGTAGCGCCTCTGAGCGGAACTGTCATGTGACAGCCGTCCCCTCCCGTGCGGTGGCAGCATGCAGTGCAGAGCCATCTGTAACTGGGCTATGGACAGAAGGATCACCTCAGGAAGAGGCAGTGCAGAGGGAACGGAGGCGAAGGAAGATTACCTGCCCACCAGCTCGCCCAAGCCTCCACCTTCCACACGTCGTGTTTCTTTCCATCCTGTCCCTTAGCATTTGGTTACTTCGTGTGCACACATGCTGCCGCACAAGTGTGGAGGTCAGAGGACAACTCGTGAGAGTCAGATCTCTCCTTCCCACGGATGAGTCCCACGGATGGGGTTCAGATCACGAGTGCTGGTGGCAAGCGCCTTTACCCACTGAGCTATTTCACGGAGCTCAGGTCGGGCCACATGGCTACTTAATAGTCTGCGGTCAGGCTTTCAGTCCAGAAGCAGTGAGGATGGAGAGAGAAATTAGCTCCAGAAAAGTTTAGAGGTTTGCTCCAAAATCTGAGAGTTCTGTGTGGCAAGCCACCAGCTGGGCTTCTGAGTGACTCCATACAGCCTCTTTTACTTGAAGACTTTAAATACCACGGACTTTGCTGGCTGCTTAGGTTCAAGAGCAGCTTGGGACTCGGCCTGGATTTGGGGGCCCCCAGATACTTCTCTGAAGGAGACTCCTCAGATATTTCTTGGTGGTGTTTATTTCTAACACTTTAATTTTGCATTGGAAATACTCACTTTTTCCATTTTGTCAGGCTTGGCAAAAAGTCACCTGCATAGTGATTATGTATGAGATCTAGATCCAGATTTCTATCGATTAAGGGTCAGGATATAGCTCAGAGGTAAAGTGCTTCCCCAGCGTGCTTAGGGCCTGGGTTCAATCCCCAGCAGTAAGGAAAACAGAAGGAAAGAGAAGGGGCAGTTGTAGTGTTGCCCAAGCCTATAATCACAGCACTCAGGAGGCTGAGGCAGGGGCCTCTGTTTTAAGGCTAGCCTGGTCTACATGAGAATTTGCCACTTTAAGAAAGGAAAGGTTACTGGGTGGTGGTAGCACACGCCTTTAATCCCAGCACTTGGGTGGCAGAGGTAGAGGCAGGCAGATCTCTGTGAGTTCAAGGCCAGCCTGGTCTACAGAGGGAGTTCCAGGATAGCCAGAGGGGTGGGGGTGGGGGAGGAAAGATTTCTATAACATTTAATCTTTTTTTGTTTTTTGAGACAGGGTTTCTCTGTACAGCCCTGGCTGTCCTGGAACTCACTCTATAGACCAGGCTGGTCTCGAACTCAGAAATCCGCCTGCCTCTGTCTCCCGAGTGCTGGGATTAAAAGGCGTTCGCCACCACTGCCCAGCTTACATTTTACTGTTTTTGTTTGTTTGTTTACTTTTCTTGACAAGGTTTCTCTTTGTAGCCCTGGCTGTCCTAGAACTTGCTTTGCAGTTTGAAGTTGGCCTCAAACTCATAGAGATCCACCTGCCTCTGTCTCCCAAATGCTGGGAATAAAGTTATGCACCACCACACCTGGCTCAGTTTTTGTTTGTTTTTTAATTGTATGTGTCTGAGTGTTTTGCCCACATGTCTGTCTGTGCTCCATGTGCGCGTCTGAGGCTTACAGAGGCCAGAAGAGGGCACCAGATTCCATGGAGTTGCAATTACAGACAGTCACTATGTGGGGGCTGGGAATCAAACAGGGGTTCTCCGCAAGAGCAGCAAGTACTCTTCACTGCGGAGCCATCTCTCCAGCCTATGACAAGACAGAAACCCAAGGACGTGACGGAGCTCTGAGTACAAAGGTGAGCTTTGAGCTCTTCATGGTCTTCAAGGCAAAAAGCAAATAGCTCCGGCCACCGCTTATAATTTATAGAGGAAAACAACCCTGTGCCAGTCAGTAGCTGGGCACTAAGCAGCAGGGGAGTCGAGGTACCCAGAACAGCAGCTGTAACTGGAGTCACTGCTTCACAGCTGTTCACAGTTATTTCCATGATCCAGCTGCCTCATCCTCAGACCAAACATGTGGGTTAAATGTACAGGTGGTGAGACAAAATACCCACATGCATAAAATAAAAATAAGTTTAAAAAACTTAGGTGAGGGCTGCAGAGATGGCTCAGAGGTCAAGAGCACTGACTGCTCTTCCCGAGGTCCTGAGTTCAATTCCCAGCAACCACATGGTGGCTCACAACCATCTGTAATGAGAAATGATGCCCTCTTCTGGTGTGTCTGAAGACAGCTACAGCGTACTCATATACAATACAATAATTAATTGATCAATTTAAAAACTTAAGTGAGACAACTGAATACATGCTGGTGGTTTGAATATGTTTGGCCCAGGGAGTGGCACTGTTTGGGGGTGTGGTCTTAGTGTAGGTGTGCCAGTGTGGATTCCAGCTTTAAGACTCTTTTCCTAGCTGCCTGGAAGCTAGTCTTCTCCTGTTTGACTTTAGAAAAAGAGAAAGAACTCTCAGCTTCTCCTACACCATGCCTACCTGGAGGCTGCCATGTTCCCACCTTGATGATAATGGACTGAACCTCTGACCTGTAAGCCAGCCCCAATTAAATGTTATCCTTATAAGAGTTGCCTTGGCAGCCAGGCAGTGGTGATGCACACCTTTAAGCCCAGTACTTGGGAGGTAGAGGCAGGCGGATTTCTGAGTTCGAGGCCAGCCTGGTCTACAGAGTGAGTTCCAGGACAGCCAGGGCTACACAGAGAAACCCTGTCTTAAAAAAGAACTGACGCTCTATACTTAGGCTATATTGAACTTATTAAAAATTATTTCATCTGGGCCAGTGAGATAGCTTAGCACACGAATGCACTTGAGGCCAAAATTGATGCCCAAGACCCCTATAATAGCAGGACAGACCCTTATGACAGCAAGACAGACCCCTATGACAGCAGGACAGACCCCTATGACAGCAGAACAGACCCCTATGACAGCAGGACAGACCGCTATGACTGGACAGACCCCTATAACAGCAGGACAGACCCCTATGATAGCAGGACAGACCCCCATTTTCAACCACTATGTGTACCTTCAATGGCACCCACCCACCCACCCACACATACATACACAAATTCAATTACAACTTCTTTTGTGCTTCTGTAAACAGTTTTTGACATTTACTTTATGTGTATGAGTTTTGTCTACATGTATGTATATGTATCACATGTATTCCTAATGCCCATGGGGGTCAGAGACCCCCTGGAACTGGCATTACAGATAAATTTGTCATCCTGTGGGTGCTGGAGACTGAACTAGGGCCCTCTGCAAGAGCCACAAGTACCCTTAACCACTGAGCCACCTCTCCAGCCCCTGCTATAAGTTTAAATCAAGAGTTGTGTGGTCCATCTGGCAAATTCCAGGCCTGCAGGAGACATAGAGTGAGATCCCATCTCAACATAAAACAAAGTCACCAAATAACAACAACAACAACAAAACAAAAAAAACAAAAATAAAGAGAGGAGGGAGAGGAGGAGGGAGAGGAGGAGGGAGAGGAGGAGGGAAGAGAAAAGGATGCATGTTTGCCTTCAGTGGGGACTCTGCTGCTCTCACCATGACTTGGTCTGAAGGACCTGAGCTGCTTGTCTGTCTGTCTGTCTGTCTGTCTCTCTCTCTCTTTTTCTGTCTTTTAAAGACATGCTCTGTGGAGTCCAGGCAGGCCTTGAACTCCATTTTTTTTTTTTTAAGATTTATTTTATGTATGTGAGAACACTGTAGCTGTCTTCAGACATACCAGAAGAGGGCATCAGATCCCATTACAGATGGTTGTGAGCCACCATGTGGTTGCTGGGAATTGAACTCAGGACCTCTGGAAGAGCAGGTAGTGTTCTTTTTTTCTTTTCTTCTCTCTCTTTTTTTTTTTTTTTTTTTTTTGGTTTATTGAAACAGGGTTTCTCTGTGTAGCCCTGGCTGTCCTAGAACTCACTCTGTAGACCAGGCTGGCTTCAAACTCAGAAGGTAGTGTTCTTAACTACTGAGCCATCTCTCCAGGCAGGCCTTGGACTCTTAATCTCCTGCCTCAGTGCCCTGAATGCTGAGTTTACAGACATGTGCTGCTGCTGTTCCTGTCTTCTTGGTTTTTTCCTGTAAGGATTCAGAGGCATCTGAGGACTGTCCGTGGTGCTCACGGTTGTCATCACTGTGAACTTTAACACACGAGCTTCAGTCGACACATTGTTACAAGTAACCACAGCTGATATTTGGTTACTTGTGTGGCAGGAACCGAGAGCATCGAATGCTACACTGGCATGGAGCTTAGTACATTCAGACTCCAGCTAAGCTGAATCTCATCTATTTCCCTGGGACCCTTCCTATTACCGATTTTCCTAACTATTGGGGCCTCCTCAGTGCAACAGAAACCAAAGTAATTTACAGAGAAGATGTTCTAGCAATTGATTAGCAAAGTACAAAACTGTTAACTCTAAGCCAGGTATAGTGGTCCACACCTTCAGTCCCAACACTTCAGGAGGCAGAGACTCGTAGATCTCTGTGACTTTGAGGCTATCCTGGTCTACACAGTGAATTCCAGGCTAGCCAAAGATACAAAGTGAGATCCTGTCTAAAAGAATACTGCTACTACTGTCTGTACCTGATAACTATATAGGTAGGTACTGGTGAAACTCTTTAGAAGCGCCAAGGATATAGCTCAGTTGGCACAGTGCTTGCCTTGGTTCACCTATAATCCCAGAATTTGGGAGGTGGAGACAAGAGGATCAGAATTTCAAGGTCTCTGAATGTGGCGACATACTCCTTTAATGAAACGGGGTATCCATTATTTAATTGTCACTATATCCTGGTGATTTGAAATAATGTTGGTGAGAAAATAGTCCTGTCTTTGACCTGGGCATTGTGATGCACACCTTTAATCCCAGCACTCAGGAGCCATAAAAAGGTAGATCTCTGAGTTTGAGTCCAGCCTGGTCTATACTCAGGCAAAACATTCATACGTAGATAAAAGAAAATAAATACCCCCTTCCCCCCAAATTAACAAGACGTGAGCAAGCAGGAAACATCTATACTGTTTAAACCAGAGAGGAAAGCCAAGAGTTTGGAGTTACTAAACCTGGGACACCTGGAGGGGCCGGACAGAGCCCTTCGAACATTGGAAACATCTGGTGCTCTTGCCTCCTGTCTCTGCACTTGCAGGGGATCCAGACTAGCTGGTTGCTGGTGTCTCCGGGTGGGATGCTACGGAGCTGCTTCTGCCACTGTTGCTGGGAAACACAACTCTAAAGTTCATTTCTGTAGGTGCAGGAAGGACCTGCAGCTACAGGAGAGGAGTGTTAGGACCCTATCCCTCACAGGAACAGGAAGTCAGTTGAAGGAGCAAATTCCTCCCTTCTTCCTCTGGCCTCACTATTGCCCTCTCGTGGCCTTTATTGGTAGAGCCTAACATGCGTGCTAAAGGCAGCAGTTTACCCGATTTTCTGTGCAGCACTCCAGTATCTATCTCATAGCTGGGAAAGAGAAAAGGGATGGGGGAAAAAGATTTTGGAGCACAGAGCTGAAAAAAAAAAAAAAACCACAGTAATTAGCAGCAGAGAGGCACTTATAATATGTATGTGGGGCTGGACAGCTGGCTGTTCTAGAGGGCAGAGGTTCAATTCCTAGCACCTACAAGGTGGCGTACTACAGTGGTCTGTAACTCCAGTCCCAGGGGATCGATGCCCTCTTCTGGCCTCTCTGGGCACTTGCATGCCTATGGTGCACATGCAGGTAAATACTCATATAATTAAATTTTAAAAGATTATACATATTTGCAAATAAAAATTACATTTAATGGGGCTGGAGAGATGGCTCAGCAGTTAAGAGCACTGACTACTCTTCCAGGGGTCCTGAGTTCAATTCCCAGCAACCACATGGTGGCTCACAACCATCTGTAATGAGATCCGATGCCCTCTTCTGGTGTGTCTGAAGACAGCTACAGTGGACTCATATACATGAAAGAAATACACAAATCCTTTTTAAAATTACACTTAATTATTTATTGTGTGTCTGCATATGTGTCCCTTCCCATTTGTGCCCAGGACTTGGTTTTCTTCCATGCCATGGGTTCTGGGGACTGAACTCAAGTCATCAGGCTTGGCTACAAATGGTCACTGAGCCATCTTGCCAGCCCTAAAAAGCAAATTTTAACCCTATCCCTACACAGCCTCCAATTGGCTGAACCTTACAATTAACAGTAGAGCTTCATATAGGAAGCCATTGGTGAAAGTTGCACATTTCCCAAGGAGTACATATAGGAAGTCTCATCTGTGATGTGCTCATGCGGAGAATCATCAAGAACAACTTCCATATTTGGGAAGGAGGGGAGCCAAAACAGACAATGGGCCAAGGACCCCTTCCATGGGAAAATCAGTGTCTAATGAAGGAGCTTCCCTACTCCCAGGGACAGTTCTGCTTTGCCTAAGCAGTGAGGACTAAGAAGGCTTTCCCCAGAAGCCCCGCCCCAGAAGCCCGCCCCAGAAGCCCCGCCCCAGAAGCCCCGCCCTTCCTTGCTTCCCTTTTCTGAATGGAAGCTGACCCAACTTTACCCTTTCTTGCTACCCATGGACACTGGGTGTATTTTTGAAATGCAAACAATTTGTTTAATGCGCCAATGCCACCAGTAACTGCCTCTGAAGCTGACTGCTCGACTGTGTGCTTAGTACTACGTCTATATGAGACTTGGGGTAAATGTATTCTGTACGGAAAAACAGGTATTTGGCTCAGAAAGACACTGACATACAAAGATCTGAGACTTCATCTTCCTGAGCACTGGGCCAAGCTTCACTTCCTCATGGGGACTGCCAGGTTTAGCTAGTAAAAGTGCAGGATTTGAATTTCAGATAAACAACCAAGAATTTCTCAGAGTAAGTTATGCCCAGTGCAATATTTGGAATATGGCTAAACGAAGAAATTGTTTATGATTACCTCTTCTCCCTCCTTGCTGTAAGGGTGGCCACATGACAGTCCTGCTTAATGGAATGTCCTCCAGGCTAACCTGACCCCTTAATGCTTTTGATCCCTGAGATCTACTGGTGTTAGAAAACTCCTCTCTCTCTTTCTCTCTCTCTCTCTCTCTGTGCGTGCATGCGTGCGTGTGTGTGTGTGTGTGTGTGTGTGTGTGTGTGTGTAGCCCTAACTATCCCAGAACTCACTCTGTAGACCATGCTGGCCTTGAACTCAGAGATCCACCTGCCTCTGCCTCCCAAGTGCTTAAGCGCCTCCACTACCTGGTTGATATCTACTTACTTACTTTTTAAAAAGATTTATTTATTTTATCAGTACACTGTAGCTGTCTTCAGACACACCAGAAGAGGGCGTCAAATCCCATTACAGATGGTTGTGAGCCATCATGTGGTTGCTGGGAATTTGAACTCAGGACTTCTGGAAGAGCAGTCAGTGCTCTTAACCGCTGAGCCATCTCTCCAGCCTGATATCTACTTTTTGAAACAAGGTTTCCCACGAGGAAATGAGGCTTGTAGATTCAACTGGTGTCTTACTTTTTTCTCTTGCTGTGACAAATTACTATGACCAAGGCAATTTACTTTTTCAAATTCCTTTTTTTTTTTTAGATTTATTTATTATGTATACAACACTCTGGCTGCATGTATGCCTGCAGGCCAGAAAATTATTATAGATGTTATTACTTATCTCATTATAGCTGTTAATGTCTTCAGACACACCAGAAGAGTGCATTGGATTCCATTACAGACGGTTGTGAGCCACCATGTCATTGCTGGGAATTGAACTCAGAACCTATGAAGAACAGCCAGTGCTCTTAACCTCTGAGCCATCTCTCCAGCAATCAAGGCAATTTATAAAAGAAAGTGTTTAACTGGGCTTATGGTTTTGCAGAGTTAAGAGTCCATGATGGTGGAGCAAAGGCATGGCAGAAGGTCTGAGAGCTCATACACTTGATCTGAAAGGGGGGGGGGAGCAATAGGAACGGTTATTGTCTTTGGAAACCTCAAAGCCTGCCTATACCTCCTGATTCTTCCCAAATAGTTTTACCAACTGGAAACCAAGTATTCCAACACATGAGCCTGAGGGAGCCACTCTCATTCAAATCACTACAGCTAGGTCATCTGGCCAGGGAGCCCCTTGGCAGGATCTCCATGTTCCTGCTTTTGTGTGCTGCAGTTACAAGCACAAACTACCGCTAGGTCCAACCTTTTATATATGGGTTCTGGTCATCAAACTTGAGTACTCATACTTATGTAGCAAGCATTTTTAAACAATACTTATTTATTATATTTATATGAGTACATGGTAGCTGTCTTCAGAGACCAGAAGAGGGCATCAGATCCCATTGCAGATGGTTGTGAGCCACCATGTGGTTGCTGGGATTTGAACTCAGGACTTCTAGAAGAACAGTCAGTGCTCTTAACTGCTGAGCAGTCTCTCCAGCCCTGTGGCAAGCATTTTTATAGAATCAGTTATCTCCGAAGCTCCTCTTTCTTTCTTTTCCCTCTCCCTGGGAAGGTTATTCGTATCTAGTCATTTAATGACAATGATGCTATCACTGTGCGCTCTCCACTGCACTCTTGCTCTCAAGATGACTCTGTGGGGTCCAAGCTGCCATACCCTTACAGCCTGTTACATTAGCTTTCCCTGGGGAGGTAGGAACACATGCCCACCTACCTAAGTAAGGCAGGGCACCAGCAGCAAACCAAAGATCCTAGCTTGGTGAACCAATGAATTTAATTAGATCAGCCAACAGGAGTGTGGGCAGGTCCTCTCTGCCTCCAGGAACCATTAATGGCTTCTGTATCTCCAGGGAGGAAAGGACCTTGCACAGCTCCTCCTGAGAAGGCTTGTGAGTGCTCCTCCCATCCCCGAGGGAATGTGAGGAGCAGCTATTCCTGGATGACAGAGCTTCACAAGCAGATGAGAAGTCAGGTCTAGAGAGGTCCAAAGCCCCACAGCGCCTTCTTTCTCATCTCTCTCCACCCCTCTGGATAGACCCACTGCAGTAATCACTCTGTGCGGATGCCTCTCAACCTGTCCTAGAACCCGAGTCCACTGTCCCAGCACATGAAGTGTCGACAGATGGCCCAATATGCTCAGCGCTGCCAAAGTGCAGCTATTCTTTTGTTAGCATTTTTCTAAAGGCTATCCATGTGGCAAAATTTAATTTTTACAATTATTCTGTAAGACTATGTTATTTCTATCCATGTTCAGTGCAGTCTTTCCTCAGTGACCCAGAGAACTGGTCTCAGGGTCTATGAAGGGAACCCCAGGCAATGACGTAGGTTTGGTTAATAACATAAGTAACCCTCTTGCATCTTTTTTTTTTTTGGAGACAGTCTCACTGTGTAGGCCTGGCTATCCAGGTAGACCAGGCTGGTGTCAACTTCACAGAAATCTGCCTGCCTCTATCTCTCAAGTTCTGAGACTAAAAACCTGCCTCTGCCCCATTCAACTGTCTCTGATGTGTATGGAGGTGTACATGAATGATCTCAATCTGGAGGATGGAGAGTTCTGAGCCAGCCTGGGGTATCGTAGAGTTTAAGGTCAATAAGGGCTATCACGAGATGTCTCAAAAATCCCAAAGTAATATTTACCTTAGTGTTAAGGGGTGACTCCGTAGATACGGGGACCAGTTGTGTATAATGCACAGAGTTCCATGGGTCTCAGGTTCACACAACTCTGGTACACAGTGGGCAGGCTCTGAAGCTAGATCTTATAGTAATTCCTTGACTCCCTTCAAGCTGAGCGCTCTCCCTGATTCACTTCTCATCTGCTGTAGTCACTGTCTGGCTGGGGATGTGGCTCACCGGTACAGTGCTTACCTAGCTGGTGTGACAGGTTTGCTCCCCAGGACTGCTAACTCTACCAGGGAATGGGATGGGGGAAATAATATACCCATTCACTGAGTCGAACTCTTTGAAGATGTGTTTATTCTTATGTATGTGTGTATCTGTCTGAGTATATGCCATGTGTGTTCAGGAGCTCAAGGGGGCTAAAAGAGAATGTCAGATCCCCTGGGGCTGGAGTTACCAGAGGTCTTGCTCAACAAGGGTGCTGGGAACCACACTCTAGACTTCTGGAAGAGCAGTAAGCGATTTTTGTTGTGTTTATAAAAAGATAAGGAGAGGGAATATGTTTTGGTGGAGGTGTGGTGAGGTGTGGAGGAAGGGGGTGCCTCAGCTGACCCATGCTGAGCCATCCCTTCCCCTGAGGGACCAGCCACAAGACCATATAGTATAGAATAGTTTATTCAGGGCATGGGGAGGGGAGCTAAGATGGTAGTAGAGGCAGAGAGAGAGAGAGAAAGAGAGGTAGAGAGAGGCTGGCCATGAGCAAGTGGAGATGGGGGGGGTAGAAGAATGGGGGAGGAGGGGCCAAAGGACAGAGAGGGAGCAAGAGGCAAGAGCAAGAGCGAGCTGAGGGAGCAAGTAGCCCCTTTAATAGTGAGTCAGGCATACCTGGCTGTTGCCAGGTAATTATGGGGCGGAGCTTAACCAAAATGCTAACACTTTTAATCACTGAGCTATTTCTCTAGGCCTACTTTTTTTTTATTTTTTAGACTTATTTATTATTTGTAAGCACACTGTGGCTGTCTTCAGACACTCCAGAAGAGGGCATCAGATCCTATTACGGATGGCTGTGAGCCACCATGTGGTTGCTGGGATTTGAACTCACGACCTTTGGAAGAGCAGTCAGTGCTCTTAACTGCTGGGCCAGCCCAGACCTAAAATTTTTAAATGTGTTTATGTGTGTTCCCATGTGGGAATGTGCACAGGATGCAGGCTGCCAAGGTTTCCAGGTGTTGGCCCTGCCAGAGCTACAGGTCTAGGTTGTACTTGGGTCTGCTGCAAAAACAGGACTTGGGGCTCTTAACCACTGAGACAGCTTTCCAGTTTCCCCTCCTTTTTTGAGAAGTCTCACTGTGTAGCTCTGGCTGTCCTAGAACTCACTCTGTAGGCCAGGATAGCCTTCAACTCACAGAGGTCCACCTACCTCTACCTCCCAAGTGCTAGGTGTGCACCACATTAGGTCTTGATTTCACAATCTTCCTGCTCCACTTCACAAGGGCAGGGACTACACGTGTGCACACCATCTTCAAATTAAACCTTTAATTCATTGTCGTTATAAAAAATTTAAGTAAAGATAGCAAAGAGTGTCCTTTATGCCTCAGAATTCGCTACTTCTGGGCCAGCAAGAAGGCTCAGTGGGTGAAGGTCTTGTCCTCAAGCCTGCCATGCCTAGTTTTATTTAGCCTCAGGACTCACAAAATAAAAGAACTAACGCCAGACAAGAGGGCAATTCTGACGTCCACATGTGCTATAGGATGTTCATGTTCACACACTAAGATGTTGCTTTTTAAAGAATTTACCACTTCCCTAATGAATGTTCCTGTGTACCCTAATGAATGTTCCTGTGTACCGGCCAGCAACTCGATAAAGACACTTGAGGACAGGAGGCGTGGCTAGGCCTTCCTTAGTCCAAAATAGGCATTAGTAAACAAGTGGTGAAAAGAATCCATTTAAAATCTCTTAAGCCTCCACACTTTACATTTTTAGATCCAGACTTCCGCTCGACCCACCCCGGTGGGACTACTAGAGACCCGACAAAGCTTCCTCTTTTCCCACCTTCATTAAAGAACAAAAAGACATCCACCTCTGGGTCCTCGCAGTGCCTGGTTTGTATTTTAGCAGGGTCTTAGAAGGAAATGACTTTTATCTGAAACTGTGGCCGCCCAACCCAGCTGTGGCATTCTTAGACCTCGGGTAAACAGGAAGCTTCCTGCCTTGGGCCCTTCGTGTTCCTCCCGCAGACTATTAAAGACTGTTAATAGGCGGTAAAAGGACAGCTGCTGGCCATAAAGACAGCCCATTCCTTAGAACCGGAGAGGCCAGCCTCCCAGGCCAGAGGCCGGCCTTCTCCAGGTGTGCTCACCTAGCAGGGGTCCCCAGGTGTAGGGTTTCGCGAGTGATAGCTCTAGGGACAAAACAAGGGAGACCGCGGCAGCTCTGTGTGTGTGGGAGTGGGGGTGGTGAGTCACCCCTCCCAGGAGAGGAGCAATCGCTTCTGGTTATTCCCCCCCCAAAGGAGGCAAATTGAAGCAGAGACCAAAGGACTCCTCCCATGCACTTTTTTTTGGAGGGGGATGGGGAGTCCTAGGATTTGCAGCTGCCGGTGAAGAGGCAGCAGTCTGCCAGCTGGAGGGACACTAGGGGAGAGGTGTTGTCTTTTGCCAAGAAGGGCACTTGGTGTCTTGGCAGAAGGCAGAGGGCTGCCCCAATCTGTGCACATTTTCAGTAGCATTTGACTCTGGACCAAAAGCTTAGCTGTGCTAGTGCTGTGGTGCTGGGTGGGAATGCTCGTTGGCCAGGCTGGCTGGAGGCTCCCACAGAGGGTGCTGGGCCTCGGCCAGGAGCTTCCCTTCAGCTGGCAAGTTGAGCTTTCTGTCACGGTTGGAGGGAGTGTGTCCAAATTCCAACTCTCAGCTTTCCAGAAGCCACTGCTGATTGCCATCTGTTTTGAAGAATGCTGCTTATTGGAATTTTTGTCCCAATGGGGAGTAAGGATGACGGACATGGAGCCAAATTTTTACCTGGCTCAAGAAATGCACAAACACTGCACAGCAGGGACACTGTTTCTTCATTTATACAGAGTCTCTTATTCTGTAGCTGCCCTGAAGCCCACCTCCGGCCTCAGCATCCTGGAGTGGCGAAGATAGGAGGGAGTCACCACATTCCCCAGGGTCAGTGATACTATTAGTAACCAAAGGGAGCCAGGAAGCAGGGCAGATGCTACTGTAGACAATCTTGGACTGACTTGGCTACAATGTTCCCCCATCAGTTGCTGTGGTGTTGGTGCCTCTGACTCATGCCTACCAATCAGGCATGATCTTTGAGAGTGGAAAGCCAGTCATCCTGGGTTACCCTTTCCTACCAGGTGTCATTACTCTCCCATGACAGTTTCTATTCAGAGTTGTTCTCAGGGGTGGTGGGGAGGCTGTTTCCAATTGATCAAAGGAAATGGAGGACTTTCTGATTAGATCACTTGTGAGCCTCCAGGTATTTAGATTGTGATCTTTTGTTTAAGGTAGCCTCAAGATTTAAGGCCTAAACCACACCCCAGGGAAGGAGTCTCCTCCTTAATTTCAGAGAAAGCAAAAGCTCTGAAGGGAGCTTTAGATCTATAGCTGGAAAATGAGGAATAGGAGCCAAGATTCAGATCCCGTGCTCTGATCCAAGTGACATTAGTGAAATTAGGGCCTCACATGTTTTACTACTGAGTAGCCTTGACCCCCTATAATTTATAGAAACTAGTTCGGCAGGGCCTGTGCAGCAGACTTTTACCCTAAACCCTCAGGAGGCAGAGGCAGGAGAATCACTGCATTCAAGACCAGCCAGATCTATATAGAAAGTTCTAGGACAGCCAAAGCTACACAGAGGGACCCTGCCTTAATTCCCCCGACCACCCCTCCTCCAGAAAAAGGTAATTCATTGCAAAAAGGAGTTTTTAGATTTTCATAGTCTGTAGGATACACACACACACACACACACACATCATAAAGAAAACTTCAGAAACTTTACTTAGAGCAGGCAGTCCCTTTTTCCTTCCATCACTGCACTGCACTGCCTCCACCACCGTGAATGGACTAGGTTGTTGGCTTGTGCTTTGATCAAACATTTAAATTTATCCACCAGGCCAGGCAGTGGTGGCTCACGGCTTTAATTCTAGCACTCAGGAGGCAGAAGCAGGTGGATCTCTTGAGTTCCTGAGGCCAGCCTGGTCTACATAAACCTGGTGTACAGAGTGAGTTCCAAGACAACCAGAGAAACCCTCTCTCGAAAAACAAAAAGAGAACGACTTACACATGGATCAGTAGTGGGTTAAGATTTCCTGATACTTGTTGACTAGGGAGATTTGAGACAGCTCCACTGAGCAGTGAAGTTACTCCCGTACACTCTCGAGCCTTCCCCCCCCCCCCCCAGGATTAGAAGGAGCTCCTGTGCTCAGTTTCCCTTCTTAACTGGCCTCCACAGAGACTCGGGGAGATCACATTGGACAGTGCTCTCAGGGTGTGCAGGCAGTCCCAGCCAGTGTGTCTTATAGCTTTCAGACCCTGGGTTAAATTAGCTTCCAGCTTGTCCCTTGAGACTCCTGGTCAAGTCCAAGGCAGGAAGTTGCAATGGAGAATCAGTCCTAGGAGCCAGTAGGTCAGGAAGTAGACTAGAACACATTTTGTGAGTGGCGAGCAGGTCTTCCAGTTGTACAAGAGTGTCATGACACAGTTTCTGGGGGCCTTTTGTCCTGGTGGGGAATTCTCCTCAAGAAGCTTCTGAGGTGCTGTGTCTACACACCTCAACAGTGGTTCTTGATCCTGAAGCAGGTGAGCTGGAAACCAGTATATGATAGGAGTGGAAGAGCCCAAAAATCGCGTGAGAACCTGGAAAAGCCATGTTGATTGGAGCATCAGTGATGTGGCTGGGTGAATCATGGCCTGACAACTAAAAAAATATCCCACTGGAAAAGCAAATTCAGCAAAAGCTGCAGATCGGCCTAATAATAATGTATGTACATCAGCCAGACAGACCCTGAGTTACCAATAATCAGTCTCAATATAATCACCGCACTAATAGGTCAACCAATACTAAAAGTCTATGTGGTCTAATTTTACCCACAGTCCCTACATTTTAGTCTGTGTTGGAAGTAGGAACGAAGAGGCTCCTTATCACAAGGGATGAGAGCAGAGAGACGCAGCAGGTCTCACGGTTCTCTTAGTTCAACCTTTCCCATCTCACAGTGGTTCTGAGCCAAGTCTCCAAGTGCTTGCTCTCACCTCCCTGCAAAATCTGAGCTTGCCTGGTACTCACTTCAAAGCTGACCCCATCACAGACACAGATTACAATTCTTTTATCTCCTCTAACTACATGGCTCAAAGAACATCACAAATTGTCAGAACTGGTCAGTGTGGGGACAAGAGTTCCTTGGAGAAAGCCAAGAACTTCAAAATTGGACATAAAATCAAACGTCTGATCCTGTACTGTCACCACTACCCCCAAACCCTGGACAAGATGTCTACCATGTGTGCTCAAGACACCTTAAAAAACTAATATGGGCAGTCTGTGTACTAGGGAAAGCTCCCCAAGAACTGATAGCTTAGTTCTCCACCAAAGGTAAAATGAGCCAATTCAAGCCAGATTATATTATATTAAAGGCAGGTTTATCAGAAAGCTGCACTCAGCTGAATTCACTGGCCCCAAGGACCAAGGCCAGGGAAGTTACCATGGGAAAAGAGGGGATAGGGGAGGGAGAAAAGGGCCAGTATGTGCAGAGAGAGACAGAGACAGACACACCAAAAGGTCTGAATTATATAGGGAGGAGCCTCTGGGGAAGGCAGGATATGCCAGGTAGGGACTGAAGGATGCTGGGAGAACCAGGAAGTCTGGTCTGCTTTGGTATGTAAAATATGCATCTCAGTCCCTTGTCCCCCAAAGGAAAGCAAACAAGAGCCTCTTCTATTTCTACATTTCCCAGGACTAAGGCCTCTCATAGCCTTCACACCTTTGCTCCTGCCCACTCCCTCCCCAGTTTTTGTTTTGGAGACAGAAGTTTATGTAATGCAGGCTGACCTCTAACTATGAGAACGGTATTGAATCGAGCTTTGGAGACAGTTTTTCACTGAACCTGGACATATTGCTAAACTGGCTGCCCAGCACACCAGTGGTTCTCCTGTCTTGTCTCCCTGGCACTAGGAGCACAGATGAACACCACCACACCCAGCTTTTTATGTGGGTGCTAAGTTGAGGATGCAAAGTCTGCTTGTGCTGTAAGCACTTCATCAAGTTAGCCTTCTCTCCACTCCTACATGCCTCTTCTATGGGAGGTTATTTGCTTCTCACTCTTTAGAACCCATTTTATATGATGCCTTCCTTCCTTCCTGAGTTGAATACTTTCCCACATCCACAATAAATACACTGAGTGTGTGTGGCCAGTCCCCTTCTTCTAACATGTGGTTTCCAAGGCAGAACCCAGTCCAATCAGGCTTGGCAGTGAGTACCTATACTTGCTATTTCGCTCCCCCTTTATTTCAGAGCTGGGGTTGAACTCAGGCTTCTCACATGCTAGGCAGATACTCTTCCATTAAGCTACACTCTCGGCATAGCTGCACTAGACTATCTGAACTTTTGTTTGGTCTCTTGAGCAGGCTCTCAATACGTAGCTCTAGCTGGCTGAGAACTGACTATGAACACCAGGCCAGCTGGCCTTCATTTGGGAATGACTTCTCTGCCTCTGCTTCCCAGGCACTAGAATTACAAGTGTGTGTCACCATGTTGAGGTGGATTTTATTTTTTGAGACAGGGTTTCACTATGTGGTCCCAGCTAGCCTCAAACTCAGAGACCTACCCACTGGGGTTAATTTTTGGTTTGCTTTTTGTCTTTTGAGACGGTTTCTGTGTGTAGCCCTGGCTGTCCTGGAACTCACTCTGCAGACCAGGCTGGCCTGGAACTCAGAAATCCGCCTGTCTCTGTCTCCCGAGTGCTGGGATTAAAGGCGTGTGCCACCACTGCCTGGCTCTTTTTCTTTTTAATCTCATAACAGCAGTACTATAATTTGAAACAAACAGGGCCTCACAAAAACTTAATCTTTTTTTGCTCACCTGGAACTCACAGAGCTCCCCCCCCACCCCCCAAAGTACAGAGATTGCAGGCAGTCTTATGCAGTGTTGGGGAAGGACCTGAGGTCTTCATGCATCCTAGGCAAGCAGTCTACCAGCTGAGCTTTATCCCTGGCTCCTAATGTCTAATGTCTGTCTCTGTGTTCATGAGACTCACTAAGGCAGTAATTTTGTTCTACTCATGTTCTGATTTAGATTCTGGTTCCTCTGGTTATTTATTTAGCCTATGTGGGTCTGAAAATTGCTTTGTAGCCCAGGCTGACCTTCAATTTAAAATCCTCCTCACCCATCCTCCTCAGTGGGGGGTTACAGTTGTATCTGATCACATTTGTCTGCTCTAACAGCTGGTGACTAAATGAAGCATGGGTCACTGAGAAAGTTACCTGTCTTCCCTCATCTTCAGGTTCTACCTGTACCCACACAGCCACCCCCGGGCAGAAACCCACCTCACCTGGACATGCATGCACAGACCTCCAAAGATCAGCAGTGCTGCAGCGTGGACCAGGTACACAAACACCTTCGGACTGAGGAAGCCAGGATGGGGCTTCTCCCTGTCCTTGGTCCTTTGCAGCCCAAGTGTAAGGCAAAGCCAAGGGTGGGTGGTCACATATGTCCAGGTTGCCCACAAAACCAGTACGGTCACTGGTGTAGCTAGTAGAAAATTGGGCACCTGTCTGAGCTCATAGTATCGCAGAAGACCAACATTCCAGTAGACATCCTGAATATAGTTGTATATTAGAGGGAGATCCCAAGAGCACCATGGGGGCTCATTTTCTCCTGCAAGCCGGTAGCCTTTGTCCGAAGCTAGCTGCAGCAAGGGCTCAGGGATGGAGTGGGCTGAGCCTGGTAAACAGAACTGGGTGTAGGCATAATACTGAAAGAGGGCAAAGGGAAGGCTGACTGTGAGCACTGACAAGCATAGAGAGGCCATCAGCTTGATGAGCTGTTTCAAGGGGTTCAGCACCCCGAGAGAAGAACAAAAGCCTCTGCACTGAGAATGCAGGAGGAAGCCGACACTGACCAGCCCATTGGAGCGCACCCCAGCGGAGAGAGCAAAGAGCAGCCCACTAGTCCAGTATCGGCCCCTCTCCAGCTGCCCCATGGCGCTGAATGTCAGGAAGGCAAACAAAGCTTCTGAGTAACCAGCTGCCAAGAAAACATTGGCAGGGCTGAGGCAGAAGAGCAGCGCTGCACAAAAGGCCTGGCGAGGACAGTGCAAAACCAGACAACCCAAGTCATAAAGTGCGACTGCAGCCAGCGCGGAGAACAGGAAGTTGAGAAATGCTACTGAGACCAGCAGGCAACTGCGCTGGTTCAAGACACCCTGCAAGGGTCTCAGCAGTTCAGCCCCCATCAGCAGGGCCAAAGGGAAGCCAGGGAAGAAGGCAAAGTTGTGCTCATAAAGGTAGCCGTGCTCAGCAATAAACAGGAAGTGTTCAGCATCCCATCGAGACAGACCACCCAGAAGACCTTCCACAAGCTGATCCACACAGCCTGAGGGGCCAAGGCGGGGAGGAGAAAAGGCATCTGCATGGTGATCGGGGATGACGATATTGAAGAGTGCCTGTGGGGTGAAGAACCAGGATGTTGGTGAGTAACTGCAAGAAAAGAATTACCACTTAATAAAATACTACCGAACAGACTTGTGGACCACAGTGTGTGTGAAGGAGCGCCAATGCTAACTAATTAACTCTAGGTTTGACACTAGTGCAGAAGTCCACCAAACAGGAGATACCTGAGTCTACAATAGAAGCCAGATCAGGATTCACACCAATTGGATATGGAAGCAGGAATGGTGCTCTCAGGTGTGAGACTGAAGGAGTCTGCCTAGGGAGGAAGTAAGGGCAGAGACCTCTGAGGATGGGATCCAGCATGGAGAGAAAGCAGGAAGTCAGGCATGTTGGCATAAGCCTTGACTCTCTGAACTCAGGAGCCAGGGGCAGGCAGGTATCTGGGAGTTCTAGCCACACAAGCTGGAAGAGTGAGGAGTGGGGTGTGGGAAGCCCAGGGGAGAACAGTGTCTTAGAACCAAGTGAAAGCCATGACTGAGAAACTGTTGAATGCTGCTGACAGGCCCAGTAAGAGGAAGTGAAGCTGACCACAGACTTCAACAACGTCTTTAAAGGTAACTGGTGACTGATTAAGAGCAATTTCAGCAGAATGGGGGTAAGTGAAGCCACCTTACTAACAGAAAAGGAGAGACTGTGCATGTGATGATTTTGAGTTTTGCTGTGAGGATGAAGGGAGAAATGGGGTAAAGCAGGTCCACCAATGTAGTAAAAAGGACAGTTTCACGTATGGGGGATAGGGGGGTCAACCTGCAAGAGAGCTGAGAGTAGCCTTGCCCCTGCACGCCCAGTGCTGCTTATGGCTGTGGGGAGGGAGTTAGAGATACATTTTTGCACATCACTGGAATAAAACAGTGAAAAAGAAACCACTGAGCATGCAGGAGGCAGGAAAGAACACTGGGCAGGTGACAGGCTGCACCTGCTAGGCAGATGAGCCGACCTGGGTTTGGTTCTGAGCACCTATAGGGCAGTTCACAATTGCCCATAACTCTAGTTCCAAAGAATCTGCTGCCCTCCTTTGGCACTGTATGCACGTAGTATGCAACATGCACACAAGCAAAATACTCATACATATAATAAATCTTTTGTAAAACTTTTTGTTTGTTTGTTTTGTTTTGAGACAGGGTTTCTTTGTGTAGCCTTGGCTGTCCTGGAACTCACTCTGTAGACCAGGCTGGCCTTGAACTCAGAAATCCGCCTGCCTCTGCCTCCCAAGTGCTGGTATTAAAGGTGTGCACCACCACTGCCTGGCTTTAAAACTTGTGGAAAGAAGAAACCACAAAACTTAAGTGCTGGCTTAAACTCAGGCTGTGAACTAGCCCAGGAGTTTACACAACACTGACAGCCCCCAGGTCTTTCTCTTAGTCACTTAAATAAGAGCTACACTTTTATTCATTTTGTGCGTATGGGTGTGTGCCATGCATATCACACTGCAGGACACTTTGTGGAGTTGGTGTTCTCCTTCTACTACATGATCACAGAGACCAAACCCAGGTTTGGAGGCATATGGCTATCTACTGAGCCCTCCTGCCAGTACTGGATTTTAGAATTTTAAATTGGATAATAAATTTTTATATATATATAAATATAAATATAAATATATATATATATATATATAGTACTAGAAAATAAAATCCAGAGCCTCTTACATTAAGCACAAAATCTACCTTTGAGCTACATCTCCACCCAGCACTGCAGTCTGTAAAAAGCATCCCAGGTAACTGATGTGCAAAAACACTGAGGATAGGAGGGTGAGCAGGCCAGGGAATGCACCTCGACTTCCAGGTGGCGCTAAGGACTCACGTGATCTTGGATTTTTTTAAAAAGGCTAGTTAATATAGTTAATACACTTGCCTTTTAAAATGGGAAGCTGTAGGCATGGAGGAGGCAGGTCACTATATTTACCAGGACGTTTGTCCCACGAGTAGAACAGAGGTAGTAATAAGACAAGAGAGCTCTCTGCCTGCACGGGAATGGTTACCACAACGGAGCAGACTCAGCTCTGTAACAGAGGAAGCTGAAGGCCAAAGAAACATGGTAGGTTCCACAGATTACAAAGCCAGAGAGAGTGAAAAACTCTGATCTGTATGAATAGGCGTGAGCTTCAGAGACAGAAGAATGGTCAAAGAAAGAGGAGCAGAAACAGATTCTCTGGCAGGAGCTGCACTTTGGGAGCAGTGAAGACAAGATCCCTGAAAGGGGTCAGGACGATGACGTGAAGGGTCAGGCACGGACTGTATCATCTTCTTACTACTGAAGCTGCAGACAGCAACAGAAGTAGTGCCAGAAAGGGTGCCAGTGAACGGAGGGTTAAAACCTTCAGAGAATAACTGTCATTGATAGAGGTGCCAGCAGCAATGGAGGGAGCTAGGGATACAATCTGATAGCACTAGCTTCACAGCTGGAAGGTGAGGAGAGAGAGAATGAGGTCAATTTATTGTTGTACGTCTTTCTGCCTCATTAGGTTGTCAGCTACTTGAGGGAAAACATGACCTTTCACTCACAATTTAGCACAGTTTTGGGAATAAGTACTCACTATAATTTCGGTGGCTGAACTTCAGGGACTTGAGGAAATATATATACTGTTTTCAAGCTCACAGAGACTGAGAACCCAGCTGCCCTGGCTCCCCTTCCCAGATGCTGACTTGCTGTACTCCCCTTTGGTTCTGCCAGGAGCTCAGCTGACGCTGGTTCTGAGCCATCACTGAGTCAGGCTCCCCAGCCTAGCAACAAGAGCACAGCTCACTTAAAGGATCTTTCTCTTTTTGTCAGTTTCTTCATCAGGCCACTCCAGTGCAGAGAAAGGGAGCTGGTGACAATCATAGGTAACAGTACAGGCCACCAAGTTGGAGACTCTTTAATGCCCACAGTCAGCAGAACCTGAAGTGCTTTATATAACAGGGGAGGAAAGAGTCAGAGCTAGAAGCTCGGAGGGGTTAAAAATAGAGGAGGTTAGAAAAGGTTTCTGCAAAGGAAGCAGCTAGGCGCCCAGGCACGAGGGATACAGAGACACACGTCATCATGTCAACTCAGCAACTCTAGGGTGGTGACCTCTGTTCATTCACAATCATAAACTCGGGACCTCAAGTCCAGAGCAGTACACTAGGCACCAAATAATTCATATATGTGCAATTTTGATTAAAGTATGTATCAAGGCAGCCTGGGGGAAGGGGTTGGTAAAAGGGCAAACATACTGAGAACTGAGTGCCCGAGACAGCAAGGAGGAGAGGGGGTCAGTACTGTGGATTATTTCAGAGATGGTCTCAGAACTTGAAAGTGGCTCCTCTCTTCCACTCAAGTAGCGCATAACTAGAACTCCAAGAAAGAGAGCCCTGTGCAATACTTGAGCTGTCACACACACCATAAAAGTATCTCTGTTGGCAAGACCATCAGATAGCTAAGGCTGTTAGGAAAACCTCTACTTTGGGTAGGGAGCAAGGGAATGTGGGGTCTTTGGCTTTGGACAAATCATTTAAGCTGCCTGGGCCTCTGCTGCTTCACGTGTAAGACACATGATCAATATACTGTTTAAGGCTCTTGCCCATTTCTCAGCTGCCTGTTCTCAGTCTGTATGTGTTCAACCACATGCTGAAGCACACTGGGAGGTAGAGAGATGAGGCCCACTTGTCCTTCATTCCTAGCTAAGTCACATAGCAGGAGCATGCTCAAGGAAAGGCCAGAGACTAACCTGTAGCACTAGAGCCAGGACACGGCAGCTCACTGCAAACCTCAGCACCTCTCTCCGGGACGGGTCCAGGAGCCCCATCCTCTCACCACCAGAACTGAGCTTCCTCAGGCTTCTAAATTCTAACACCCAAGGAAGAAAATGTCACACACAGGCCAAAAGCAAATCAATAACACTTTCTCCAGAAGAGCCACCCACTTCAGCATTGCTATGGCAAACATAACCACCTGACTTCCCAGTGGGAAGACTATCTTGAAGGCAGATGGACCACTGGGTGTCACTCTGAAGCACTGTAGTCTAGTCAAATAAACAATACACAGATAAGCATAAAGCTGGAAAGCTAAGCTCACAGAACTTTTAAAAGCCTGTTGATATGCTTTTATGTAGGACTCAAAGACCAGGGTTCAAGGCCCAATTCTGTCACTTGCAAGTTCTCACCTAGTCCCTCTGAGACTCAGTCCTGTATGTGTAAACCAGGACACTATTCTCCACCTCTCCAATCTCACAAACTCGTCATCATGGTAAAATGGACTGAACTACAAGATACTACACAAATCAATGTTGTGGCTGCTATTATTTGGCTGTGCCGGTTTCCCTTTTGCTCAGAATAATAAATAAATTCCCAAACCAGAGTCCCCAAAGTGGGGCACAGAACCATCCTAGAAGCCTGTAATAACCACGCATGCCAGCTTCCGCTCTCTGATGTGTGTTCAGCTGGTCTGTTAAATTAAGTGGAGAAGGAAAAGAAAACCGCTGCTCAGCAGGACTTCGGCCAGCTCCCACAGCTAAAACAAACTTAGGGGGAAGACAGAGTCTACCACTAGGGATGGAGTAAATAGCGATTTCCCATTTCTGCGGGAGTGGCAGCAAACTCATACAAAAACCCAATGCCATTCTGAGGCACAGAATGCACATCAAGGCATTAAAAAAAAAACAAAAAACAAAAAACACAATCTAAAAGCAGTCATGGCTCTTACTGTGTTTAAGCAAGAAGAGCCAGAGCCCCGCTTTCTCCTCTCACGTGGCTAACACCCTCCAAACTTTTAGGCTTCACTGGCTTTCTGGAATTTTCGGATCCACTAGGCGGCCCTATGTCCTCACTGCCTCTTGCTCTGCCGTCTTTATCTCTCTCTCTGTTACTCCTCACTGCCTCTTGCTCTGCCGTCTTTACCTCTCTATCTGTTACTTACGAGGACGGGGATTTTGCATCCTAACTTTATTCCCAGGACCTACATGTAAACGGACATCTGTTCTGAAAGAGCAGAAGTAAGGACACGGTAAACAACCACCAATCCTCCGACTCTAGATCTAAAAGCACTGGTCCAAGCACTCTTCCCATCGTGTTTCATGTTAAAAAGCAAGATAGCCCAGCAGGCAAAGGCACTTGCCACCATAGTGACCAACAAGGCTGAAGGAGAGAAGACACTCCCACAAAGTTGTTCTCTGTTCTCACTTAGGTGTGCCATGGTGCACCTGTAGCCACACACATATACATCAACATAAGCACACAAAATAGAATTTTTTAAAAAAAGCAAATGACAAAGTCACAGAAAGCATGGGAGAAAATAAAAAATTCTCCGCCAAGGGAACAAAACTGGCTAACAGCGGCAGTACCCCTTCATCGGCACAAGGGGGCACCTGCTGCTTACTTTATCACCAGGAGACCCGGAAAAAAGGAGGCCCCTCTCACCTTCCAACTCCCAGTTTACTTATGACAATTCAGTTTAAAGTTAAGCTTCTGAACATCCCCAGGAAGCAGTGTTTTCTGACTACACACGATATATCCAACATTGGATTCACTAAACCCAAATAAACCGCAGGAATACGCAAACCCAGCGCCCTACGATGAATTTTTTATTGTTTTTACTTCCCTGGCCTCCCATCCGCATGCACACAGGAGGCAGGGAAAGGAAAAGTACTGAATCCACCTCTGCATCTTGATTCTCATTCCCTCCCTCTTTCAAACTCTGGCATCAGTGGCGACCCGCACTCAATTCACACTTAAACCAAGTAAAATCAAGACAATTTTGCCAGCATCCCTTTGAAAGAAGCCCCTTGCCAAATCAGACTCTTAACTGGCAGGATGCTCAGAACCAACTAGTTTCATTCTTTAATTTTCCCATGAGATAGGTTCCCGAGATCTCATTAGACACCAGCAAGACCGTGTAATTACCATCGCCATTTTATGGATGTGAAAACTGAGGCTCACTGGAGCCAAGTGACACGCCCACCACTTCAAGCGCCTCGTGCACTGCTTTCTAAAACCTATGCCCACAGTCATGAGAGCGGTTTGCCAGAAACACAAAGGGTATGCATTCCTTTCCAGCCAGGACATCCAAGGCCTGGCCCAGTACTTTCTCCATAGAGAATATAGCATAGAGATAGAGCATGTTGTTGCTGGAAGCTTATGGTGATGGGCCCTATCTGGGAAAATTTGTTTAACTGGGGTCCTGGACTCTCTGGGGAAGGCTAATATCCTCGGTGCGCTCTGACCCAGAGGCCTCGCGGAGCGAGCCGCCTCCTGCTAAGCCCCGCGGTGCTGGGAGCCCGTTCCAGCCTGCTTTTTGGGACACAGTTCCTACCCGGGACGGGGTAGTGACCCTCACCCCCAAGGGAGCCACGGCCCAGGGCTTCGTCCCGAGGGAACCGTGGGGCCGGGCCAGGCAACAGGGCCGGAAGCAGACGAGGGCCGGAGGCCGCAAAGGAAGAGGCGGCGCCGGAGGCCGCTATGGCGGAGGGGCGGGGCTCCTCGTTTCTCTACAGCCTCCGCCTAATTTCTCTCGGCCTCCGTTTGACAGCTTCCCTCCCCGGAGAACTCCAGAGTTCCAGAGCTTAGAGCTGGCGCCGGGTCCTCCGCGCCCGCTCGTCCAGACCACCCCCGCGGAGCTCCAACCTCAGCGCCTCCATCCGGGTCCCGTTCGTCCTGCGCCTGCGCGCTGGCTCCGCCGACGGCGGCCCCGCCCCGCTCCTGCCCGGACTCGGAGCGCCCCGCCCCCCTCCTCGGCGGCCATGTTGACCCCGGCTAGGGCGGGGGCCCAGGCTGTGCGTCGCACTTTCCCGGCGTGGTGACACCTGAGGAGTATGTCTCTTCGCTCGCCATCAGTTTGTGCGCGCGCGCTGCGCTCCCAGTCGGGGCTCTCGCTCCAATCCCCTGCCGTAAGCAGCCTCTGACTTCCCCGTGTGGGCCGAGGCTGGACCGGGCACTGCCCCAGGCTTATTGACTGCAGCCAAAGCCGCGCATTCTCTCCTGGCCCGCCACACCAGCTCCGCACAGGACCTGGCACACAATAGACAATATGAATAGGCAAAAGAAAGCCTCTTGGGGTTTTTGTGGCAAGCAGCGGTACCCTGCGCCTGGGTGAAAAGAAAGTAGGGGAATCCCCCTGACTTTCCCCTCCTCTGGCTATGAAGGATCTCTGCCCTGCGTCAGTTCGCAGTCCCACCTCAGGTGACTGTATAGGACGAGGAAGGAAACCTCAGAGAACACCCCCGAGGACTCCTCCCTCAAGCAGTTTCTGTCGCAGGAACTGGCGCCAAAAAAAGAAGAAGAAAAAAGGAAGCAAATTCAACTAAACCGTCTGTTGGGGAGGAGCGGCCAGTTGGTACCCCTGTAACGGAAACTGTTAGAACAACTTTGCCCCCTCCTTAAAGGAAACAGATAATAAATCCTTCTCCGTTGGTGGATTTCTTGTTTCTCTGGATTCCAAAGCCTTCTGTGGTTTCAGTTATCTGTCCTCTCAACGTAGCTTGGGTCTAGGTTAACCTCTGGCCACAGCCCTGGCTGAGGGAGGGGTTTATCTTCTGCAACAGCCACAAATGTGGGTGGGAACAAAGAGATGGTCGCTATCTCTCCAAGCAAAGAAAACTTGCCTACCTCAGTTCGGTGGGGGCCAGGAGCTGTATCTTTCTATCATTTCAGGCTCAGGAACGGCAATTGCCCCTTGGATGTTTGTGTGTAAGGTGGATAATGTATAAAGCACATGGTAATGACCGGTAAAGAGAAAACAGGAGTTTACAAAGTCATTCTTCCAGGTTTTTTAGCACCGAAAACAACGCATTTGTTGACAGCCCTGTGAGTGAAATGTCAGTGCCTCTCTAGGCACATTTGTGACTAGGGCCCAAGGTTGTGACTTGACTCTCTAGAGTCTCTGAAACACTCTGTCCTTAAAGACAAAACGAAGACAGGAACAGAACCGTCCTTGCTTTGTGAATCCACAGGGGGAAATGGCATGCATGCTCAAGGTTCTGTCTGTCCATATTGAATTCCCGCAGAATCTGCTTGTGAAAAAGGCAGGGGTCCTTTTGTGAGAAGTGAGAGTGTTTGCTGAAACACCCTTCCTTAAGAGGTAGAACTTTGTCTAGATCTTCAGTTGCACTTGGCTGCAATTTCTCCTTCCTTCCCTTCCCAGCCACCCAACCCCCTTCTCTTCTGCTCTGTTTCCCGTTTCATTTTCTGGCTTCTGCTCCTACAGAAAAACAAGGAAGCTGAATCTTGTGCTCGCTCTCAAAGCCCTGACACTCTGGCTTTTTGGACTGGAAGGTGGCAGGATGGGATGGGAGGGGGTTGTGGGGTTCCAAGGCTGTGAACGAGAGGTGAGAGAGACAGCGCTAAGCAGTTTGCCTTCAGAGTCTACAGTTAAAAATGGAGCCTGCTGAGCCACTAGAACTAGAGAAGGCAAGGGAGACAGCCATGTCCCCAGGCTCCAGAAAGAGTACATCTCCCACCTGGCATTAGGAAGGAAATACCCCACACCATAAGGCAGCAGTTTCACCACACAGATCCCTAGCTGTTCAACGCAAGCAATGTACATTCTAGAAACTTAAAAATCAAGAGAATGACACCATTTTCGTTCTTGGAACTTGCCTGCCTCTGCATTTGCTGATTTTCTTGCCTGAAACATTATCACACCAGACTTCTCTTTGGCTTCAAGAACAAACTCTATCCATTCACATCCACCACCCCTTTCTGTCTGTTCCTTGCCTGTTTTAACAGCATTTACTTCATCCTGTCCATGACATTTCTGTACTTGTTTTTCTCTTTTGGAAAATTAGCTTCTGTATGTAATGAAAGGCCAGGGCAATCTTTCACCCAAGTGTTAGAGCACTTGAGAGCCAGCTTGGACAGGGAGCAGGAGACCGAACATTTGTCCTAGACTTTATCCCTAGCACCACGGAAATAACAGCATCAAAACCCACTGTGCCTTGTCTGTTTTGTGTCTGCTGAATAAATAATTTTAACTTGATGCTTTATTTTACAGACAAGGAAATAAATGCTCACTAAGAGAAGTGCCCAAGGTCACAAATGTCTTGAAATCAGGTCCCCGCCTTCCAAGTTGACTCAATATGTTATTGAGAAGAGTCTTCCTATGTAACCTAGGCTGGCCTCGAACTCATGATCTTCCCTAGCACAGCCTCCTGAGGTCTGGGATAATTTATATGCTCAGCTACGTCGTGTTACTCTAATCATTCCCATGTTTACACTTTTTTTTAGCTGTTCCTGGCTGAGAACCTTTAGGAACTATATTTTGTATTGTATATAAGGCACAGCAAGTCCTAATAGCACCTTACCTTCTCTTTCTTCCAATGGAACCAACCATGCCACAGGCAATGAGGAAGTCCCCCTGAGAAAGACGCATTCAGTCCTTGTCTTCATGGGATTTACAGTTAAGTAGCATAAAGTACTCTTTAAAGACAAGCTGTCCTGGGGGCTGGAGAGATGGCTCAGGGGTTAAGAGTACTGACTGCTCTTCCAGAGGTCCTGAGTTCAATTCCCAGCAACCACATGGTGGCTCACAACCATCTATAATGGGATTTGATGCCTTCTGGTGTGTCTGAAGACAGCAACAATGTACTAGTATAAATAAATCTAAAAAAGAAGAAGACAAGACAAGACAAGACAAGCTGTCCTAACCCCGTGTCCAAAGAACACTTCTCCTGTAAGAGAAGTCGGGCGTACCTCCCGACAGCTTTATTCCTCCTTGTAGCTTCCCTACCTTGTTCCTGCCCCCACACCTAAGGTGACCTGGGCACCAGAATGGGCAGAACCCAGTGTATGTATTGTTCTCTCAGTTGTGTTTCCAGGCATTAAACTTTTTAAAGCTGCCTGTGGGATTGCAGTGGCTGACTCTAATCTGAGACAGGGCACTGGATTCAAAGCCTTACTGATGGAAAGGACCACAGTATGTGCTTTTTTTATTGGTTGTTCAAGATGTGTAGCCCTGGCTGTCCTGAAACTCGCTCTGTAGATCAGACTGGCCTCGAATTCAGAGATCTGCCTGCCTTTGCCTCCTGAGTGTTGGAATTGAAGGCCTGTGCCACCACTACCTGGCCACCCTGATTCCTTACCATCTACAGTCAGTGGGCTAGTCTAGGGCTCATGATGAACAGGAGTCATAACTTTCCTGAACTTGATACTTCTTTTCACTGAACAAAAAAAATCATCGACTGATAGTTTCCAAAGATGCAGGGTGGTATTTACAGCCATCCTGACATCGGAGATGACACCAATTAGGTCTCAGACATTTAACAAAAGTATCTTGTTTGACTTCTGCCATGTCACTTGAAGATGCTCACCCACCCAAAATTACTAAGACTCTTCCCTGTCTCCACGTGCAGGTACCAAACACAGATGCTTCAAAAACCATGGTCATCATACTAAAGCACTTCCTTCAGTGTTTGCCCGACAATAGTTAGAAACCTTGACTCCACTGAGAGGCATGGTGGGAAGGCCTTAGCCCCTTGGGGGTGGCAGTGGCTGCCAAGCAAAGGAGCCAATGAGCTTCAGAGTATTGTTTAGGCAGGACTTGGCTGCTGTCCAACTCTGAAAGAAGGTTAAGGTCATTTGGGGGTGGGGGTTGGGGGAGGGAGGAGCCTGGGAAAAGAACTACTAGCCACACCCCAGGTTCTCTACTGGCCAGGTTCTATTTACTTCTCAAAAGCCAATTACTCACAGCTCGCTGGTCAGCAGTCCTCTTTGCCAGTGGTTCCAGTCAGAAACTGGAGACTGGGCTAGGCTGCCCCCCGGAATTGTAGGGGAGCAGATGAAAGGAGCCCAGGAAACAGAACTCCTAGGTAATGCTCCACACACAGCCCAGAAATGCACTTTCTAGACTGGGAAGTGAGAGCTTAAGAGTTCCATAACAAAAATAGCTACTGGTATTATCAAGTAAAATAAAGATATGAAACGCCCCTCCCCCACCCCCTTTAGCCAGAGAAACCATCTTGGTTGTCAAACGTTTCTTCCTCAATAAGTACTCATTCATCATTCTTGTTCCTGACTCAAATATTAACAGCCACATCAAACTGGACAAGCACTTGACTAAAATTCTCGAGACACTTTTGTCTCATGCCAAAGACAATAGAAACCAACCTCCCAGTGGCAAGCTGTGGATGGAGTAAGTGTGGTGTACCACTTACTGGGAAGAACTTGGACCTTCGTCAGAGGGCCTCGTTTTGAATATGAAAGGGAGCCCTTACTCACACCTCAGAGCCCTTTCCGCCTACCTCAGAGACACAGGGTGTTGTAGGACTTTTGCGATATATTTTGCCCAGCTGACAGGTGTGCCACAGAAATCCGTCTCAGGTCTGAGTATTTACAATCATCTCTTGTTAGTATCTCTGATTGTTCCAGAAAAAAAAAAATCTGAACTTTACTTTTCTCTACTTTCCAAAGGGAAGGAGTGATAGGGAGGGATGAAGGTAGGGATATTTGTGACTGACCTAAACATCTGTCGCTGTGCCACTCAGCTAGTTATAGGGTAGATGTGGTATGCTAGGATGCATGTCAGAAAGGGACAGAGCAGTGAGCCTCACAAACTGTTTGAAACTGGGTAGAAGCCGGGCAGTGGTGGCGCATGCCTTTTATCCCAGCACTGGGGAGGCAGAGACAGGCGATTTCTGAGTTCGAGGCCAGCCTGGTCTACAGAGTGAGTTCCAGGACAGCCAGGGCTACACAGAGAAACCCTGTCTCGAAAAACCAAAATAAATAAATAAATAAATAAATAAATAAATAAATAAGAAACTGGGTAGAAGGGAAAGCAAGATGGGAGGGAGAGAAGGGAGTAAAACAAAGTGTGTCTGAGCATTTCACCTGCATTTGTGTGCCTGTGCCCACGGAGGCCTGAAAAGGGCCTAAGCCGCCCTGGGACTGTGGTTACAAACACTGGTAAACTGCAGAGCCGGTGCTGGGAACTGAAGCTGGTCTTCAGCCAGTGTTCTCTACTGGTTCTCAGGATCTATGTTGGACAGCTCACAACTGCCTGAAATGCCAGGAAATCCAATATTCCCTTTCGGACTTTTAACCCTTAACCACATAAGACTGCAATTTAAAATAAAGTGGCCAATACCAGGCTACATATCGAGTTTGAGGCCTGAGCTACACGAGCCCTTGTCTCCATTTTGAGACATACGGTGATGGGGGATATGGGATTATGAATTCCTTCCTGTGTGTATTAAAGTTTTGGTCAGAGGAACAGTAAGAGCGCCAAGAGGGTGGGAGCCAGCCAGACAAATGACAGGGCAAAGAATTCTCACGACATAAGTAAAGGCTTTGTAATTTCCCTCCGTTTTTGAGAGACTATGTAGAGCAAGTTGACCTGTAAGTCTAGGCAGGTTGGCCTGTCTGAGTTCTGGGACTTAAGGTGTATGCCACTATACCCAGGAGTTCAGTTTTTCATGCCTTGAGTATTGCAAATTTACTGTTTTTTGTTTTTTTAAAAGATTTATTATATATATATATATATATACATACTGTAGCTGTCTTCAGGCACACCAGAAAGGGCATCAGACATCAGATCACATTACAGATGGTTGTGAGCCACCATGTGGTTGCTGGGAATTGAACTCAGGACCTCTGGAAGAGCAGTCAGTGCTCTTAACCTCTGAGCCATCTCTCCAGCCCAGTTTTTTTGTTGTTGTTTTGTTTTTTCAAGACAGGGTTTTCTCTGTGCAGCCCTGGCTGTCCTGGAACTCACTCTGTAGACCAGGCTGGCCATGAACTCAGAAATCCACCTGTCTCTGCCTCTTGAATGCTGGGATTAAAGGCGTGCGCCACCACTGCCCAGCTGCTCTGACTTTTAATGGCTTGCTGTGGTTGTACATGCTTGTACTTGCTGGACAGGAGGGCTATTTTAAGAACTTGGCTGGACTGAGGGTGATTTCTACTGGATGTAGAAGAGTCAAGGGTCGGGTGTGATCCTGCCTGCCTTTAATTAGGAGGCAGAAGCAGGCAGATCTCATAGACTTCTTGTGAGGTTCAGGCCAGCCTGTTTTACAAAGTGAGTTCTGCAACAAACTGAACTGCAGTGAGATCTTGTCTCAAAAATCACAAAAACAATCAAAACAAAACGAGGTTAGGATTTCTTCTGGCCAAACATCAAAGGTTGGACTTGCCATTTACTGCAAAAACTTTTGAGAAATTGCTTCTAGGTAAAGGCTATTTCTCTTTGTCAACCACTACTCAGGAGAGCACATCAGGGGTCTTCAAGAAAAGAGTATTCCTCATACCCTACATAAGGTCAAGGTTTCATTACTTCTGAGACAGAGACTCACTATGTAGTTGTCCTAGAATTCACCAAGTAGACCAGGCTAGCCTCAAACTCCCTCTGCTTCTCAAGTGCTGGGATTAATGGAGTGTGCTACTACATCCAGCTCTAGTACTTTTAAAAGACTATTTTATTGAGGTGGGATCTAAGTAGCCCTTAGCTAGCCTGGCTGAAGATTTTTAGTTTTATGTATGTGCACTGTCTTGTGTACGTGGGGCCCACAGAGGTCAGATGATGCTACATCTGGGGTTTCTAGATCATTCCTGGAGCTGTTGTTACAAATGGTCGTAAGCCACAGAGTGCTGAGAATTGAGCCTGGGACCTATGTAAGAGCAGGTGCTCTTAACCAGGGCCATCTCTCCAGCCCTGGTTAAAGATTTAGTTTTAACTGTGTGTGTCCTGCTGTGTCCCCAATCCATGTGGATGCAAATATAGGTAGAGGTGCCCAAGTCAGAGGGGCCAGATCCCATGGAGTTGGACAGGAGGCTGTCAGCCGCCAAACATGGGTCCTCCTAAAACTGCTGACCTAGCTATTCCAGTCACAGGTAAAGCTTTTAGATAATCTGAAAATAAGAAAAGCCTCACAAAGTCTTACCAAGATTTAATGTACATTTATTCTTAACACGTGGAACATATAGTATAAAGATTTCATACTGAATAAATGATATTCATTAAGCCAAAAAAGGAAAAAAAGGAGGAATTTACATCAAGTTTTTAGCTACATTGTTGAAATACAAATATGCAGATTTTATCACTGAAAAAAATCTCAATTGTGTTTCTTCATCAGGAACTTCAACTGAACCTAAAACTTTTTCACACCTCGATTAGAAAGGAAACAAAACAAAACAAAAACCCAGAAAAAAATAAACTGTAAGTTGATTGGCTGCTGAGACAGCAAGGGCTTTTTACAGAGACCTGTAGAGCATCGCACCAGGAGGGACGATGTCTGGCAAGAGATTAAATAGCTGTGTCTCGCTTTGTGCAGGTCACCAACTTGTTAACTCGCCATACTATAAAGGGGAAGCTGGGAAGGGGACCAAACTGTGGAGATTCAAGGGTATGTGCAATGTACAACGTCATATATACACACACGTGGCAGCGCGGCCGCTGCAGCTAAAGGTTAAAACCAGTTCTAAGAGGTGATCTCAGTCAGGGTTATTCATACAATCGAGGAGGAGAGAAAGAGGTCAGGGTGTTGTAGGTTCACACATGATACTTTGGGGGAAAAGCCTTTTTTTTTTTTCTCCTCAACATTTAACTAAAAACATTTTTAAAAACTACAGCTCGCTGCTGACCCAGCGTCTTCTCTCGTTTCCATGTGAGACATTATTATTACAGTATGTTTACAGTATCAGGTGTACAGTACAGTACATGAAAGGATCTACACCCTACTGCACAGGCCTCTCCAGTGAACAGGGTCTGCTCACAACTGCGAACTTCTCGGCTCCTGCGAGATTGTGAATGGACAGCGACAAACCACACAGCTCAGCAGTCACCTTTGTCCTTCAGGGTTTTTTTGTATTTTTTTTTCCTTTTTTTTTTTCCTTTTTTTTTTTTTTTTAACCATTAAAAACAGTTATGAAATGTGGCATCCCGCTGATGCAAGGACCGGGAAAGCCATTTTTTTCCCCAAACTCACTGTAAACAACAGTAACTTTGGTTAAAATAAAAAAGTCTTCTATGTAGGCAGAGCTTTGTCTTTTCAAATAGGGCGGGGTCCTGAGGGGAGCAGGTGAGGATGAGGAACAGAAAAGGTGTGAGGGAGTGAGGGAGGGGAGGAAAGAGAAACAGGAGAGGCTTTCCCGAGGGAGAAGCTGGACAGCACAGGGTAAACTGGATTCTGAGGTGGTTTTGCATAAATAAAGGGCAACAGTCAGTTTCTAAGTTCTCCACACACTCACACACACACGGGGAGGGGAGGGGTCCCACGGCTGTCATGACTGGCCAATCAAAAACAGTACATCACAAATGACTTGTGAAACCAATGAGTTCATCAATGGTGACACGGAGATGTCCAACAGCCGTGACTCATACAGAGTGAACTCTGAGTGGTTCTCGTCCACCTTGGCCAGGGCAAGCAGCGCTCGGGCAGCTCGCCGCATCATGTCCACACTAGTTGGTTCAAAGGGTGGGTTCTGCATATGGAGGAGGCTTGCCTGGCTCTGCTGGAACTGTGTGGCAGCAAGGCTGTCCTCCAGGAAACCCAGGAGGTTACCAATGCTGCCCTTCTGCACTGCAATGGCCCGGGCTGCCAGGCTGTCCCCCTGTGCCAGATTTGCCAGAAGTACCACGGCCATCTCCCGGCACACTGGGTTCTTTCGGTCACTGAGGAAGCGCACCATGGTACTATACAACTTCTCCAGGCGGCTAAAAGGGGGCGTGGCTAGGATCAAGTCCACATTGTTGTCCTGGATGCTGAGTTTGCTGAGGGTTTCCAAGACCAATCTCTGGGGAGAGAGGACGGCATTGGGACCTAGGGTTGAGAAGGGGTCCTGGGCTTCAGCTGAAGGGCAAACTGCCCAGTGTAGCAGTCCGTCCAGGACAGGCAGGCAGATGCTCTCAGGGTATGGGGATAGGTCCAACTGCCCCGAGATGTTGGCGAGGGTGACCAGCGTGTTTTCCCGGAGCATCTCCAAGCAGTCCCACCACCACTCCACTTTGTCACAGCTCACCCCTTGGTCCTGTTCCTCCTCCTTCTCATAAGTTAGTGGTGCCTGCTTCCGTTCTGGGTGCTTATGATGCAGTAGGATCAGCTTGCCCAGGATAAGCAGCAGCCCTGGGTGTTTGGACATCTCAAAGTCGTTGCCTGGCACAAACGACAGGCTCCGGATGGTATTGGAGACACAGACACAGCGCTTAGCAAGGGAATCCTGCCAGTCCAGAAGGGTACACAGTGGGGTCTCATCCTTACTATGGGGTTCATCCTCTAAAATTTTGATGTTTCGGTGGCTCTGTGCTGGGCTAATGCCAAATGGAAACTTGCTGCTCTCCTTGGTGGCCTCTGCACTCTTTGTTCCCTCATCAGTCAATGTGCTAGACCGGGTGGACAACATGTCATCCATAGTGGCTGTGATCCTTTTTTCTGGAAGGCCATCAGGCGGGGGGCCCTCCTGCTCCGTTGTCCCTGGCGTACCCTCTACTGTTGTGAGGTGTTTCCGAGGGGGAGTTGGGCAGGGCACATAAGGCCGGGAAGGCAGCAGCTCTATCTTGCTCTCAAAGTGGGTCTGGATATGCTCAGTGGTATCCCCACCACCAATCCGCCAGTGCAGCAGGCCACTGTCAAACTCCTGCACGCGCCCAAGCTTATCTGAGCAGTCCACCACAAATGGGTCATTCTTCTGCACGATCTTTACCGGAAGCTTGTCAAACTTACTGACTAGCTTCTCCTCACTATTCTCTGAAGATGGCTTGTCCTTGCCCAAAAAGGCCATTTCCTCATCATTTCCAACCCCTTCTTCCTCTTCCTCTTCCAGCTTAGGATCTAGATGTTCTTCTTCCTCTTCTTCCTCTGTGGGAGCTGGACTAGACACCTTCGTGAACCTCCCAGGGTCTAGTAGTGTTCTCTGTCCTGGGTCCCCCACTTCATACTCCTTTAAAATGCCAAAGATTTCAATCAGGCATCGACGGAAATATTCCACAAGGAGCTCCAGCAACCCTGGGAGCTGAAAGAGAGAAAGGAAATGAAGGAAGGCAAGAATTAAGAATTCCTGACAGGCGCCCCCAAGATCTTGTCTAGTGCACTAGCGCTCTCTCTCTCTCTCTCTCTCTCTCTCTCTCTCTCCCCCCCCCCAACCCCCCTCTCCTTTCTAGTTCAACACCTTCTCCCACATAGGAGGCAAAGCTGTTCCCATCCTAAAGGCTTCTCCAGCACACTGCTCTTTACTTCTCTTGAACCATTTCATTCCCAAAGAAAAGGCACGAAGTTTTCTTTGACCTAAACAAAGGTCACATAAGCCTGCTTCCAGCAAGCTAGAAATTGACTCATAGTCTATACCTCACCTATCAGTAACACCCAGTCCCTTTAAAACACTTCTGAATGTATGCTATGGTTTTCACTAGGGATTTGGTCACCGCCATTGTCCTTCTAAGGTGGTTTGTTATCTCATGGCCATATGTAGCCCAAATCTAAGCATGTTAGTATGACCCTGTCCCAACATGAGCTAGAAAAGGGAATGCACTGTCAACAGATGTTCATCTATTCTCCACTAGTTTCTAGTCACATTAACTTTTGCCCGAAATCTATCCATCCACCTCACTGTTAGAGTTGTAAAGAACTTGGCTTGAATACTGCTCGTCCCAGAAATCACTTGTATGAAATGATGATAAATCCCTGAGCATTACAAAGCTGGTCCTGGTGTATGGGAAATGAACAAAATTTATCCCTTACTTTCTGGTGGACAAGACTATTATGGAATGGAAATAGTCATGCTTTGACCAGCTATGGTGAATCACAAATGTAATCCAAGGGTTTGGGGGTCAGGGGCAGAGGTCTGTCTTTGAAAAACCAAAATAAATAATAAAAAAAATCTCATGTGTCCCACGTTGGTCCCAAACTATCTAGATAACGGCAGTTTAGGGGTGCTAGGACAGAAGCACCACAGGTAACTTAGTAAGACCCTGTCTCAAAACAAGACCCCAAAAGAACAATGAAATTCTTTCTCCCAAATAAAATTCCTTTAGACAGGACAGCCAGAGCCCTAAAGAGAAAACCCCTGTCTTGAAAGCAACAACTGAGTTCCTTTTGAACTCAGTCTTTATAACTCATGTTAAAAATGTCACTGCTTCCAATATCCTAACCCCATGCAAGGGTCAAGGGACACACACTGCAAGCACACAAGTCTTTCAGCACAGTGACAAGGGCTGAGGATGGCTTCATCCCTGCTGTGAAGTAGTGTTATCAACAGTACCTCCCCCACCTTGCCCAGAAGCCTGTACTCACCTGGCTGAGGTTGAAGGTCAGAATGCTGTTGTCATCATACAGTAGGATGTTAATGGTGTCTAACGCCCACGTGCTCTCTGCCAGGAGCCCGGACTTGAGGGACATCATTACCCGCCATGCCTCCGGGGTTCCTGAAATAAACCTCTGTGTTGTCCATCCACCAAGCCCCAGCTGGCTAGAGGCACCCCCAAGGCCGTTCCATTAGTCAGGCTAGTCTGACTTCACTGCTTCTAAGCTGTCTAGGACACCAGCATATGGCAGAGCCTTGAAGAAAAACCTGAAATCAGCTTATTTCTTCCATCCTCCAATTTCTTTGGCTTTCTTTTAGTAAACAGTGTACCAGATTTAACCACATCCAGGATACTGGGATGGAGGGGACCATGTGGAAGATGGAAAGGGGTAGACTGAGCCACCCAATCAGGGAGGTCTCCTTACCAATGTCTTTCATTGTGAGCCGCCTTCTCTGCTTCAACACAGGCTGTGTGGCCTCTACAGAGCCAGGTGGGAAGGTGATATCCCGCCGAATCATCGGCGGCTGCACAGGGGTAGGCGCTATGTGCGAAGCAGGCACCGGTGGACCTGCCTTTTGCATTTTCATCCCAGAGTGCAGGAATGGAGACTTGCTAGGAGAAGTACGGTTCTCCATGGGCCGGGGGAGGGGAGCGGGACTGGATACCTGAGGAATGTGATTCTGCATGCTTGGTGGGGGCTGGTAGTTAGATGGAGGGGGTCTTGTCATGGGGGGAACAGGGGCTGAAGGACCATATGGAGGCTGGCGTGTGCCATGGGAAGGCCATGGGCCTTCATGGTTGGCCCTCTGATCTGCGTGGAGCATTTCATCTGTTCGGTTCACACCATGATACGCAGGACCCTGGGGGGCAGAGCCTGTGTTCTGCCTGTTGGCATAATTGTAGGTCATGTCATTCCGCCCCTGCCACATGGTGCCTTGCTGAGCAACCTCAGCTGATGCCTGTACGGGGCCGCCCATCATTTGTGGTGGCATGTTCTGCTGGGCATTGGAACCAGGAGGTGCAGAGACTCGGTCTCGGCCAAACTGGAATGGAAATTGGTTCTGGGGGCCGCCTGCTGGTCGGCGCTCAGTAGCAGCGGTGGCAGTAGCAGGGTAGGCATTGCTGTACTGGCTGTACACATCCTGCTGAGGGGAAGGCTGGGCAGCTTGTGGCTGGCTGGCAGATTGGGACTGAGCTGCAGGCAACTGTTGCTGTTGAGGCTGCCCTTGCCCAGTGCTGTATGGCACACTGTACATCTCCCCTTCATGCCGCTTGGCAGGAGGGCCATATGTGCCATCCATTGGCCTCTTATAATTCTAAGACAGAGAGAGCAGAGGGGAAATTAATACTGTGTATGGAGTCACACAAAAGTCACAAGAGCCATGGATGGCTTCCACTCATTAGATATTAACTCATTTTTCTTTTGCCTCTCTGAAAGACAGGACAGATGCCAAGAAAGCAAACACTTTTGTAAATTATCTTTTGAAGCTGTTTCTGAGAGCAACCACTATTTTCTCTTCTAAAGCTCTCCTTTCAAATAGAAAAAATATCAACAAACCAAACCAAACTCTGTTTCTAGCCCTTTTAGAAGAGAGACTTGATAAACAAGGAACACAGGTGACTCTAAGTAGAACTGCCTAGTTGGGTAAGAGGAATACCAACGTAGTAGCCAAAGTGAACTGTAAAGACTGCTATCGCTTACACCTGGTTGCTTAGCTTTCAAGGAGTGTGTAGTATATCCCCAACTATCTTCCTTACCTGCTGCTGCTGCTGTTGCTGCTGCTGCTGCTGCTGCTGATACATTGTGGTCTGCTGGCTGGGGAAGGGGCTGCTGGAAGGGGTTCCTTGGGTGGAGAATTGATTGCCATAGGAATCATGTCTGCAGAAGAGAAAGTGGGTCAGGGTGGAGAATCACAAAAGCTAAGCAACATGGGCAGAGGAACTAGGATTTACTGACCGTTGTTGTTGCTGCTGTTGCTGCTGTTGCGGGGGGTAGCGGCTAGGAGAATACATCCCCGAATCTGGGGTGGAAGGCATGAGATTTGGCTGAGGGGCTCCAGTGCCCATATTTCCTTCAGGCCCGATTCCAGGCTCCGTCCTAAGCAAAATTGGAGAAGGGAATTGAGCACAGTACAGCTTCAGGGTACCAAGGGTGGGACAGGGGCAAGGGCTTACCTCACTCTGTCGTAAGGACCTCCATAGGGGTAATGCTGCCGTGGTCCCATAGCTACATTTCCCAGCCCAGGGCCAGCAGCGCGGCTGTAAGGGTCACCCATCCCGCCGTTGGGGCCCTGCCCTGAGGACATGAAGGGATCACTTCCTGGAGCTGAGTACAGAAAGGAAGCCAATGAATGAGAAAACCAGCAGGTTGCCAGGCTCTGCAATCTACACATTCCTACCCCATAGTTCCGGGTTCTCTACAGAGCATGGTTTCTTCCTGTTTCTTTCCTGACAGTCTAAGTAGAGAATGCCAAGTCTTAAGAGTGGCTAGGTAAAGCAAGTTGAAAGAGAAAAGAAGGGGGTGGGGGTGGGGGGAGGTTGGTGGCTAAGTGGCTCAGTGGGATGATGCTTGCTTAGCATAAGTGATCCCCTAGCTTTAACCTCTAGCATCACACCAGAAAGGAAAGAGGGGAAGGCAAGCAGGGAGAGAGAGGGGAAGGCAGGATATGGGGAGGGTGACACACATGTCAGAGGCTATCTCAGCAACAGCACCAAGCCACTCAAACTCCACAAGCACAAGCCAATGACACCCAGCAGTCAGTCACCTTTCCTCATGCTGCCATAAGGATCCTTATTTGGCTCATAGGACATGCGCCCCATCATGTCAGAGGTATTCATACTGGGCTGGTACCCAGGATTTGGAGTCATGGAATTCCGCTTCTGGAATGTGGGGTCACTTCCATCAGGAAAAGCATCCTGGATTCCAACTGAGTTGCTCCTGCTCCAGAGTGAGGAAAACTAATGAAGCCCCCAACAGACCAATTCCTCACCACAGCCCCAGGCGGGGCAAGTGAGTTGAGGGATGAGCCGCCCTTGGGTCACCCAAGTTTCTCCCTCAGAGACACTCAAGAGTTTCTGGTCACAAGCCTTACCTCATGCCTGGTAAGGGGGGAATTTGACTATGTGGCGTGGATGCCGGAGTTGGTGGCTTTAGGTCTCCTCCTTCTGCCATAGAACTGCTGGTTGACTGAGGAGTTTGTGGCCCCTGCATAGACCCCGATCCCGCTGTGGACAGAGATGAAGAGTAAGCAGCTAACTTGTAAGAAAAGTATTTAACTCTTACAAAATTACGAATGCTGTAGAATCTGTGTGTGCATGTTCGTTTGTGTGAGTGTTTCTTTTTAGACAGAGTCTCATCCGGTGTAGCCCAGGCTGATTGGAACTGACAGTGTTTGCCTTCCCAGGACCCCTCCGTAACAGATGTTCCTAAGAACACTGAGCACACCTGAGCACACTTCTCACAGTTGGTGAAGTAAAAGGCCAAGACATAGAGAAGGAAGGGAAGGGATTTTGTCACTTCTGCAAGCATGTCCTGATAGAAAGTGCACACACAAGAGCTGCACAAATGAGCTACAATAAATAAATTATCCACCCACCCCCTTTGATGTTTGAGGTCTGGCTGCACTGGTGGCTTTGAAGAGACGAGGTGGACATTATTTCACACCAGGTCACCTAAGCCTTGGACAGCTTCCTCATCACCTTGCTCCATTTCCCCAAAGCGCTGCATTACTTGTCTAATGTATTGAACATCGTAAGGATGGCGGAGCAAAAAATGCCTATTAGAGCCCTTGAAATACAGGCTGTAGAGGAGTCACATGGCCAGAGCCTAGATGTTTCTATGGCACCCAGCAAAATGTCCCCCTGCGGTTCTAATATTCCTCTAAAGAGCACAGAACTCCCAGTGTACCCAGTAGGTACGGTTTCGCAGCATTAGACAGCACTACCAAGGCCTTCCTAAGCTGATGAGTCATCTCAGGCACGCATTACACCCCCAGAGGTCAAAGACAGGGCACATAAGTTTACACCTACCTTCTAAGGCCCTGGCCTCTTTCCCATGCTAGCCTAGGCCCCAGCCTCCCCTGAGAACAAAGGGTAAAGCAGAACTCCTGTCATCAGAAAGTTCCATTCATATTCTCTCCCTACCCCTTCTAACCATTCATTTCCATCTTAGCTCTCTGGGGAATTTAAGGCTCTACTCTGAGCTTCATTCTAAGGCGCTGACATCAGCAGGCCAAAGCTCCCAGATGGCCCAGCCACGCTGCTATTTGTCAGTTTTCCCTCACTCCTCTGGTGTCCCTCCCACTCACTAGTTTACAAACATTTGGCAAGATGCCAGGTGTACAACAAGAAAATTAGAAAGTTAAAACTTAAAGCTGCTGCACAGTACCTCCCAAGGGAGTCGCCACTACAGCTCTTTAGTCTGCCAACCTGCCAAGCCACGTGGATGGGTAAAAACACACATCCCTGGCATCTGCTCTGCTCCCTGGAGTGACAGAGGCACCACTCCCTAAGGAAGTATGCTAGGAGCCTTGCTGGGTGCTCTGCCATTCTTACCAGGAGAGGGAGGCTGGATCTTGGGTTGGGACTTCTTGGAATCAGCAGCTGCAAAGATATCCGGGGGAGGGTCTTCTCCCCGCTCAATCTTGCACTCAAAGGCATAGAGACATTGGATATACTGCTTTTTCAACGAGCTGGCAGCACTGCTTGATGTACCCACATTGAGGTTGGTTGCAAGTTCCCGCCATTTTTTGTTCTTGTTGACCTGAAAGACCACCAGAAGAGTCAGAGTATAGTTGACCCGACCTTCTAGCTCACAGGTGCTGGGCCCAAAAATGTTGTTGCAAGCAGCACTGCTTATTTAAAACAGGACAAACGGCAGGCTGACACGGGAACAGAATTCAGTGTCTGGACTTTATGCTCTAACCCTCACCCTCTCACTAACTCTTTAAAGCTAATGATTTTTACATGATTCTTCACCATCAGTGTGAGGCTGTCAACAGCCAGTCCACTGTTCTGCCTTTCTTCAGACCAAGGGCACACTGACCAAGACTATTTCCCAAATGTTCCTTCTAATCAGTACTGTGAAAGATGCACAGGTTTGGATCCAAGGAGTATTCTTAAGCACAACAGCAAGTTTATCCCTCTCGGGTAGAGAACACTGGCATCGAAGTCCTGATACACAAGGGAAGATTTTGGGCTATAATCCCTTTGATCTACAGAACTTAGGGAAGCAGAGATAACCTCCATAGAAGGGAGGTGACCAGAAACACTTTGTAAGGTGGCACTGGTTGGGGTAACACTAGCTATTTTTACAGTTAGCAGCAACAGTCATGTATCACCCTGCACACTCCCTCCCACTCCAGTCTACTGGAATGGCCCTCTCACTGACCTGTCAGACAGGCTCAGGACTCACTCTTGCCTTTACTCAGAAATTAATTCTTATTGTCTTTAGAATACAACTACCTAACAGCAACAGATAGACTTCCTTTTCCAGCTGGAAAACAAGCTTTGTTCTGTATCTCATTCTTTGCTCAGTGAGTTCAGAGGCCCAACAATCAGAAGAAAGCCAAGTTATAAGCAACCAATCCCCCTTTCCCACAAGTAAGAAACAAGGACCAAATGACAGTGGAAAGTGGGAATGTACACGGGTCACCTCAGCAGCCCTGTGTGGTTTTGCTTCCCACGCCAGTGATATGGCAGCCTGCACGCGCCCTATTCTGTTTTGTTTTCCTTTGTGGGGGAGGGGAAGGAAGCCTGAAGGGAGAAGGGATTCATAAATGAGTGGTAGTTGGCTTCATTCCAATCACTTTCTTTTCTGCTGGTGACAGCTGTTTTCCTTTTCTGATTTAGAAGGTCTGGAGTAAGTTTCTCCCTGTCAGGCTCTCCCACCCCCACTCAAGAGTTTCTGGTCTGCACAATAAAGAGAAGATTACAGAAGAAAGCCTACAAGGCAAAGTGAGCTATCACTAGTTAGCCTCTCTGGCTGAATACAAACAGAGCTGTAGAGTATATAGCAATGGCATTTCCAGTAAGGACTGACCCATTCTCCAATATCACAGTATTCTATGTCTTCCTCTGAAACCACTCTTTAAGCAACTTCTGAGATTCTTTCTATCTTCCCTGGAAAGTTTCTTAAATTCAAAGGATCAATGAACCTGGTTCCCATACCATCACAGAGACCAAGTGATTGACAGGGACTCATGCTGAAGGTTTATGTGGATTATTTCCAACGTCTGACAGGACAAAAGATTACATACATATGGTCCCTGCTTTACCACTAAGAAGAATCGAAGCTCATATGGTTTATAGACCTTGTTTAAGGTCACGGGTGTTAAGTGTCTCAGAGCATGACCATGGGATGAATGGCACTCTCAGAAGCCAACTGTGGTGGTGCGTACCTGAGTCAACCCACCAATCTCCTTCACAGACACATAGAGGCGATAGAGGTCCAGAGGCTTCCTTCCCACAGCAGGCAGGTTTGTCATGCCCATGGCCTTTTCCTCTGTGAAGGCCAGGTACCGGTCCACCCACATCTTCCTCTCAGGCTCACCACCCAACTCATACAGTTTGGTGATCTTCTCGTTGGTGGTGGTAGAAGAACTGGATTTCTGGAGTGTGGGTTGAAATCAGAGAGACTCAAAGTCAAAGCCTATGCACATGATAGGGCCAGAAATCCTTTCTCTGTTTGGCCCCTCCCTTAGAGAGCAAGTCTTCTTGAGCCTGAGCTAGTGGTGAAATCTTCCTGCTCTGGTCTCCCAGGTGCTGGGAATATATCTTATAAGTTAAATGTTCTTTTAAAAAAATGCATATGATAGTAAAGGTGCAAAATCCACTGCGGCTGCAGTTTCAGGATGGCTCTTCTAATTGTACAGAAGGTCAGAGATACGCAGACTTTGGGTCTGGGTAATTTGGCTGTGTGATTATTTTCATTTCTTTTTTATTTTGTTTTTCCAGACAGGGTTTCTCTGTATATCCCTGGCTGTCCTGGAACTCACTGTGTAGACCAGGCTGGCCTCGAACTCAGAAATCTGCCTGTCTCTGCCTCCCAAGCGCTGGGACTAAAGGCGTGCACCACCACTGCCCGGCAATTATTTTCATTTCTAAGTTGTCTTTTAATGTTAAAACTTAAAGATTATTCTATGCATGCAAATGACTGTTTCGAGTGTAAGTACACATCCTCTACATGTGTCTGGTGCTTGCAGGACCAGAAGAGGGCACATCATCAATGGACCCACCTGGGGCTGGATTAACAGTGTGAGCTGCCATGTGGGTGCTGGGAATTGGACTGAAGTCCTCTGGAAGAGCAACCAGTGCTCGCAACCACTGAGCTATCTGAATAGACAATAACTTTGTTTTTATTTTTGAGCTAGGGTTTCTCTGTGTAGCCCTGGCTGTCCTAGAACTCACTCTGTAGACCAGGCTGGCCTCCACAGAGCTCCACCCGCCTCTGGCTCCTGAGTGCTGGATTACAGGAGTGTGCTGCACCCTCCATGCCCGCTGAAGCTCTGCATTTCTTTTCATTAAATAATCAATTTTTAAAATGTAGAAGTGGGTGTTGCCGCACACATCTTTAATCCCAGCAATGGAGGAGGCAGAGAGGCAGCTGGACTTTTGTGAGCTCCAGGCCATCCAGAGCTATCTAAGTGAGACCCTGTCTCACCCCACTCACTTCCCAACAAAACAGAACAAGCCAGCCAGGGGCTCATCAGGCAAACATGACAGCTGTTTTTAGAGCACTGGTGTCTGGTTTCCAAACAGGTGGTTTCACGAGCCCTGTAAGGCCAGCACATCTGGATCCAGCTACAAGGAGGTTAAGAACCCAATCCCATGAGCGTCACTGTATGAGAAGGGCGGCCTGCAGCATGTGTCATCATCACTGACTGTATAAGCCTCTGTATGTAAGCCTCACAGAGTGTACACTGTGGAGGCCAGTGGCACTGATACACATGGGCAATGGAATCCTTTCCAGGCACCAGCATCATAACATGCTAAGCCCGTGTCATGCTCTTTCATTGTTTTCTCTAGCACCCTGTATTCCTCCAGACAGGCTTTTTCTGTGTAGCCCTGTACAGAGCTGTCCATGTACTCGCTCTGTAGACCAGGCTGGCCGGCCTCGAACTCAGGGATCCATCCACCTGCCTCTGGCTCCAGAATGCTCAGACTAAAGGTACACGCCACCACTGCCCGGCTCTCATTTTTCCTTCTTACCATCCAGCAAAGGGCTAAAGACAAAAATCATCACCTTAGATTTGGATTCTGTCTTGGGTGTCCCATCTGCCTTGTTGTTCATTTTTGTGGCGGGAGTTAACTTAACATCTCCAAGGCCCATCATCTCTGGGCTGGCTGCCATCCCTGTAAAAAGAAAATTCAAGTTCAATCGATTTTGCTACAACTTGAAGATCTTCCTGTGATGAGCACTCAGTTACACTGACCTGCTGAATTGTTGGCCATGGCTCCACCCATAGGATATGGGGGTCCCTGAGGGTTGATCATGCCAGCCATACTATTAATCCCCTGTCCATAGGGAGGTCCAGTTCCCATCATGCCCCCTTGATTCATATTCGGGTAGCCAGGTGGCCTGAAGAAGAAGATGATGAAAATTAAAGAAGAAAAGGTTAGAGACACACTGAACTTTTATATTTGGGAATGAGCAAAAAAAAAAAAAAAAAAAAAAAAATAGAGTTGTTTTATTGAAAAAGTTTTAAGTCTCTCAAATCTACCTCAGGCCACATCTAGCTATTCTTCTATTTGCCACAAGAGGTTCAAGGAAGGTCTGAACTCTGTATAGCAAACACTAGCTTAGTTTGATGGGAAACAATCCTTGAAGAATAAAGTCTTATGATGTTGTATAAACATCACTTTCCCATAAGCAACTTCTAAAGTCGCTGTATTTCTACTTAAAGGACCTCTTTATAGCATAAAGCCTGTAAGACACGCTCAATCTTAACACACAGGCTAACACACCAAGTAGCTAGCCTACAGGCATAAAGTGCCACACCTAGGTTAAGTTCTGTACCCAAGATACTTCATATGAATTTTCACCCTAACATCCTTAAGACCCAGCACATGTGTGTATGTGGTTAAGCTGTATAAGAAAACACAGTGCCTGGAAGAACTTTCAGTAACACACATCTTACGTGCATGCATGCATGCGTGTGCACAACAGAGCCAGACCTTCTCTTCACTCCCCAGGCCTTACCTGTTCTGGATAGAGTTGGCAGCAACATGCATGGCAACAGCAGATTCTTGAGTTTTCCGGTTCATCCCCCCTGGTGGAGGACACATCCCTGACCCAACCTGAGGTGGCATATTGGCCATATTTGGGCCATAAGGCCTGTTGCCCATAGACGCATGAGTCATTCTCCCTGGAGGGAGCGTGCCATAAGGTGGGATTCCAGGCTGCCCGTGCATTTGACCTCCAGCACCCATAGGGTTCATACTTCCAGCCATGCCTGCATTGGGGTAGTTGGCATTGGGCAAGGCATTATAGTTAGGCTGCCTAGGATAGCCTCCTGGGAGGGGAAGGAAAGACAACATGAGCTTTAGTCAGCGAGGCCTAGAGCTACAACTCTAAAACTCCCAACAATTAGAGTCCATCAATATTTGGGTCAGGAAATTAAACAAATCCATCATTAAGGGGGGGAGAGCATGTGCAGGTAGGCCTCCCTAGCCCTGCCCCCAATTTGGGGGTGGGGTTTGCTGGGGATTGAATCCAGGGCTTTGTCCATTTCTGAGACACACTCCATTATGACTGTCCAGCAGGGAGAATGATGGCCGTGTTACTATCCAGGCCTCCGGCATTCAATAGAATTCCTTCCTCTCTACATATTCTTCTTGCCCCCCACCCAAACATCTTCTTTTGTGTGTATGTGCATGCACTTGTGAGCAATGCATATCCTTCATGGCATGGTGCCTTTAGCGTTTGTATATGTTGGCCCGTCAAAAGCCGTTTCAAGGTGACAGAATGATGTGAAGACAAGATGGACGGTTGCCTCACTCTCGCTAGGGCCTCAGCTGGGGAGATGACAGCTGTTAACACATCACCTCTACCTCCTTCGAAAGGGGTGGCATACTTACCTTGTGGGCCATACTGACTCCCCTGGGGACCATAGCTCCCCATGGAGTTCTGCTGGTAGGAGCCCATGCCCGAGTGCATCTGTCCTCCAGAAGGCTGACGTGGAGATAAGGCCGAGCCGGGCTGAGGGGAAGTGTACTGGGGCATCTGGGGGTTCCTCTGCATATAACCTATTGTGGAAGATCTCTAAATTACTATCTGCTCAATACAATGGGATAAATGGTTTCCCCACTCTGCTGGAACGGTTTTTGGAATGGAATCTGTTACTATCTTTTGCCCATTCAGGAGTCTTGAAAGTGACATGCCATTTACATAGGGTATACAGATCAACTTTTGTTGTTGTTGTTTTGTTTTTAAGACAACAAGCTCTGTCTGTCCTGGAACTCACTCAGTACACCAGGCTGGTATTGAACTCAAGAGCTCTACCTGCCTCTGCCTTCCCCAGTGTTGGGATTAAAGATGTGCGCCACCACTGCCCTGAGTCAACTTTCATACTTAAAACAGAAAATTGAGAAAAAGCACTGACCAAAAGAAAAAAAACAACAGCAAAAACCCTAAAAACCTAAATGAGTAAACACATGATCTGATAATGAGTGAAGGAGCCAATGCTGAGTCTTCAGAAAATGCTCACTATGGTAATAAGGCACCACGGAAGGCGCAAGCCACCAAAATGCTGGTCCGAATGAGCTACAGGAGTAACTGCCGGAGGATGGACACACAGACAGGCTCACTGCACCCGACAGGCTGCTGCTGGCAATATTCTAAGCTTTCTGCCATATAGTCCTTCAAGAATTATTCAACAGGGTACTAATGTGGATGGTTTTAGTACCACATTCATTCAGTTTGCAGCCCATACATAGGACAGCTATGAATCTGGCCCCAGCATGTTTGCAGTTGACAACATCATGTCACATTGTGGTAGACTGGGGTGCTCCTGCTAGCCCTGTGTCAAAACCTGAGCTCTCACCTCGATCTTGGGCAATGCTTGATTGGTTCATGGAAGGGTGCATGATGCTGTCCGACTGGCCACTGGGTGGCCGAGGTGGCATCTGGTTGCCTGGCACTGCAGCAGGCGAGAGTGGTCCTGAGCGAGACTGAGCGACACTGGCAGGAGAGCCAACAGGGGACGGGGATGGGCCTCGGATGCCAGGCAGGTGAGGGGAGGTGTGAGGAGAAAAAGGAGACTGAGCAGGATTGCTCTGCTCTCCTTGGCTGCTGGAAATCCCTGATGTGCTCACGCCAGGACTCAGAGCTCCTTCTGTGCCCATGGGGAGATCATCTATTGAACCAGACAGATCCTGAAACATACACGGAAGGGTATAAATTAGTGAAAGAAAGCCAAATAAGCACACACACGATATATACAATTGGTTACACTAGCTTCCTTCCATACAGCAAACTTCATGAAGGACCACACTGAATACACTGAATTCCTGGGCCTTCTGGACTTTACCAAGACTGCTGAGCAAGGTGGCACACATTTGCAAGCTATCACTTAAGAGACTAGGCAGTAGGATTTTAAGTTTAAGGCCAGCCTGGACTACACAATAAGAATATGTCACAAGACAAACACACACACAAACATACTCAGAGTCAGGCCATGCTGGCACCCAAATAATTGGGAGATAGAATCAACTCAAGTATATTCTTATAGTTAATTCAAGTATATTATTTATGAGACCAGGGGCCAGTTTGGTCTATAAGTGATTTCCAAGACCCTATCTCAAAAACAAAACAAAAACCCAATAAACCAGTCAGCTCCCTTCCACCTAGGCAACCAAGCAAACTGGGACCTACTTCAATTCTGCTACTGTAGCAAAATAGCAACAAACCTCACAAATGTGTATGTATCAAGAAAGCTTCAGTCATACAGCTGGGCTACAAATGGTAGTTTGGTGGTCCTTCTATCCCCACCAAGATCTCATAACAGCCTGTGGTTCACCTTTTCTTTCCTCTAACAAGGAGAAAGCACCTATTTCAGTGACACTTACGTGCTACTCCAAGGAGAAAACTAGAAAGTTCTGCTAGGAACCCCTCTTCCTCACATCTCCCACGTTATTATGTGCATGTGTATGATTGCTTTTTAGAAAATATTTTATTTTTTATGTGTATTGGTGTCTTGCCTGCATGTCTGTCTGTCTGTGTGAGGGTGACAGATCCCTGGTAGGAAGGAGTTGCACCCAGTGGTGAGCTGCCATGTGGGTGCTGGGAATCGAACCAGGATCCTCTGGAAGAGCAGCCGGTGCTCTTAACCTCACATCACTGGAACCTCTCTACTAAGGACTCTTTCAACGCAAACCTTTGTTTTATAACGGGCAAGGAGCAGAAAAGGAATATGGAACACGGGAAAGAGAATCTCTCAAATACTAAGAAGGTCTGGCATTAAATTTTGAACTCCTGATCTGTAACAGGGATGGACAGAAATTGGCCAAATGAACAAACTCAATGTTCTGTTCAAGTCCCAGTAAGCCCTCTTAGACAACACAGTCCTTGCAGCTCTGAAAGCTGCCACCTTCTGAGATGACCTATTTGCTTACTGGAAGACACAATTATTGTATTTTATAATAAGAATCAAATGTCCTTTTCTTTCCTTTTATACAACACACACACACACTCTCTCTCTCTCTCTCTCTCTCTCACACACACACACACACACACTCTCTCTCTCACACACACACTCACTCACACTCTTGTTTATTGATTGACCCAAGGTCTCATGTAGCTCAGGTTGACCTTGAACTCACAGTATAGCCAATGCTATCCTTGATTTTCACCTCCCAAGTTGCAACACGACAGTCAGCTTTCGAGACCTACTCCAGTCTGCGTCCTCTTGTGCTTATGTTTTGAGATGGAGTATGCACTTGTATATGTGGAACTAGTGGTCAGTCTCAGATGCTGTTTTTCAGGTGTCATATACCTTGTTTTTTTTTGAAGACGGTATTTTAAATGGAACTAGAACAGGTTAAGAAAGCTAGCCAACATGCCTCAGGAATCTGTTCCGCTCTGCCTCCCTGGCACTAGCATTACAGAAGTGTGTACCATCACCGTGTCTTGCTTTTTTGACACAGGTTCTGGGGATTGATCTTAGGTATGCACTTTTCCAACTGAGCAATCTCTCTTCAGCCCCCAAAGGCCCAAATCTGGTTCTGTTCAAATTGCTTTGAAAAACTAAGTGTTCTTGGGCTGGAGAAATGGCTCAGTGGTTAAGAGCACTGGCTGCTCTTCCAGAGGTCCTGAGTTCAATTCCCAGCAACCACATGGTGGCTCACAACCATCTGTAATGGGATCTGATGCCCTCTTCTGCTGTGTCTGAAGACAGTGGCAGTGCATTCACATACATGAAATAAATCTTTAAAAACCAGCCTCACATTCTTTAGGTATGGAATGCAGACCTTCCTCCTACCAGTTTACTGAGGTTTACCACCTGAGGCTCAATCTCTATCCATCCACCCACCCATTCATGGTTCATGCAGTTCAGGTTGGATTCAAACTCATTATTTCTGACCCTCCTGCCTTTATCTTCCAAGTGCTAGGATTACAGACAAGTACTACCATACCTGGCTCAGTCTGTGGATTTTCTTTTCTTTCCTTTTTTTTTTTTTAAAAAACAAAAAAACAAAAAAACCCAGATCTTTTCATGTATTGTGAGTACACTGTAGCAGTCCTCAGACACACCAGAAGAGGGCATCGGATGCCATTACAGATGGTTGTGAGCCACCATGTGGGTGCTGGGAATTGAACTCAGGACCTCTGGTAGAGCAGTCAGTGCTCTTAACCATTGAGCCATCTCACCAGCCCCTTTTCTTATTTTGGACCCCAGGCAAAAGCTCAAGCTCCATCCTGTTGATTCATCTTCTCCATTATTTTATAAAACAGTCTGAGGAAAAACATGCCACACTACAAGTAAACAAAGTTCAGCTTTAGGTGATTATCGATTGTGATTTTGATCAATCTGGCAAGCAAGCTTGGCTTAGGCTTTCGGTGAGAGGCCAGGGCAAGTTGTGCCCCTGTGGGGTACACTCACAGAACTCACCAGCACAATACAAGCTGAGGCCAAAAGATCAGTTAGATAAGAAGTATATGCTGGGCGGTGGCGCACGCCTTTAATCCCAGCACTCGGGAGGCAGAGGCAGGCGGATTTCTGAGTTCGAGGCCAGCCTGGTCTACAGAGTGAGTTCCAGGACAGCCAGGGCTACACAGAGAAACCCTGTCTCAAGGAAAGAGTATGTGTGCCATGCACAAAGTGTCGGCTGGGAGATGAGTCAATGGGTAAGAGAAGGACTTGAGTTTGGATCCCTAGTACCTATGTCAACGCTGGGAAACAAAGACAAGAAGACTGCTGGGGATTGCTGGCCAGCCAGCCTAGCTGGAAATGTCAGGGTCCAGGTTCAATGAGACACTCTCAATAGCATAAGCAGAGAGTAATAGAGCCCCATACTCAAATGTCTCCTCTGGTTTTCATGCCTGCATTCCGGAGACACAACCTCAATCACATGCATCCACCACATACACACATTAAAATTTGAGAGAGAGAGAAACAGAGAGAATGTTAACATACAATATCCATGAAGGAAATATAAGACAGTCCGGGGGGATAATCACATGGTAAATGTTTTTACTGGATGTAAGGGTTTAAGTCGACAAACGCTGCCTCCCAAACCACTCCTGTTGTGGGGAACAGGTACTACCCCAAACTTCATGACCTTTTATTGCTTGGAAAGACACACTTTGGCTTTCTACTCTACAATAATCCAGTTTGTCAAGTCTTCTGTTTCATACAAATCTGATATGTGGTTGTTGAATCAGACCTTCAGTGTGCCTAACAAGCCTGGTTTCTAGAGCACTCTTACAAAGATAAGACTTTTCATCAACCTAAGTCCCATGTGTATTTTAGAGCCCCATGTTCTCAAAACCCTCCCAAAGGATCCATCTAGTAAGCATCTCTTGGGAGAGGAGGGGTTGCCTAGAGTGTAGCAACATCTCTTCTGTTGGATATTTTCCCTGGGTTTGCTCCTCTCCAAGTACAATCCTGCGGGGAGATGGGAGGCGAGGATCAGCCCACTCAGTGCCCTTGCCAGTTCCAAGGAAGCAGCGGGGCCAGAAGAATTTCCTCACGTGTTTCATGAATTTTATTGCTCATCTACCATGCAGATCAAGAGCGCTGGAGCAGGTCCAACTATTTCACACAGAATCTCACACTCCAAGCTGGCTACAGCTCCGAAAGCCTTCCTTTCTTCACTTGAAATACTGCCCAGTGTTATTTTGGGATGTGACCTGACAGAGGAAGCCCACAGGGACTCCATGACGGTAACTGCTCCAGCTGTGATTGGCTGCCCAGCCCTAGAGTGTGCCAGCATGGGTTTGTCAGGCTCTGCTGACAAACAGAATTCCGCAGCTGACACCTCTACCACAACAAAACCGTGCCTGAAATCACAGTCCATACCTCATGGTGGAGGTTGGGGGATGTGCTCTCCAAGAAAAGTTCACAAGATGTACCATGAGCCAGTTGCCTGATGAAGCCGTTAGATACCAGTACAGGGTTAAAGAGTAAGAAGACTATGCAAGAAGAAGACCACAGCAAGCAATATTCATGGAGTTTTTGCATCTACTTAGCCATGAAGAGTTTTTGCTGGGTTTTGTGTTGTTACTGGCTGGTAAAACATGCATCAATAGAATAAGCTAAGGGCTGAGGCCATTGTTCACTTACATGTGCTTAGAGACCTTGGGTTTGAAAAAGATGGAGAGCCAGGTAAATCCTACATTGCAGGGCAAGGTGTGGGATGGAGTGGGGTGGGCTGGGGAGGGGGATGATGGCAAATCGTATCCACAGCCCCACAAACACTTTGAATGATTCATAGGTTAGAAAAGTCTAAATGCTTGTCTACACTGGCAATTTGTTAGTTCCCCTACCCAAGCCTAGTCCCACAGATCCAGTGACATAAGGAAGCTGTTCACATGTTGGAGAACCTGAGGAAATCCTCAAACACACAAGAGAGATGTGGAAAACCCTGACAGGGCAGAAGGAAAAATTGGGCAACATACTCAAGGAAATGAACCAGAACAATTAATTACTTAAAACAAATCTGGGAGGTTTAGGCATGGTGATCATGTGTATAATTTCTATCACTTCAGGCAGAGGAAGGAGGATTGGGAATTCAAGGCCAATCTAAGCTACAAAGTGATACCCTGTCTCAAAAAAGGGTTTTGTTTTGTTGGCTCCACGTTTTTTCAAAAAGCAACAACGACAAAAACTTTCTTAAGCACATACTTATCAAGGATAGCAGAGCTTCCTACTACCAAACACTTCTAGAGAAACAGGTGAGCTGGTACTGGATACAATACTAGGAATGAATCAGAGCACAGAACAGGTGCCTCCCAAATCTAAGTCTAGAATCTGCTGGGGATTCACATCCACTTTGTTCTAATCCCATTATCAATTAAAAGGTATCGCATAAGATGGAGAAATTAAGCTGGCAGTGGTGGCGCATGCCTTTAATCCCAGCACCAGAGACAGGCGTATTTCTGAGTTCCAGGCCAGCCTGGTCTACAGAGTGAGTTCCAGGACAGCCAGGGCTACACAGAGAAACCCTGTCTTGAAAAACCAAAAAAAAAAAAAAGACCATAGACAACTTCCTGGTCCATCTTCTTCACTATCAGGCGAGGCTCTTTATTCTTGATTTCGTTGTGTATCTGTCTCTACCCCATGAGCCTGAGGGACGAAGCAGGATTAGACTATTAGTGACCAGAAAACTGCCAGTCACACATAAGACAAGTGGATTGATAAATGGTGTCTGATGAAGAGTCCCAAAAGCATCCCCTCTGGATTCAATCTCTAATGGCCATGTCATCTCTATCCCCATCCTACCTTTTATAGCTGGGACTTTGGACAGGCACTGCCACCTAGAGTACCGACTGTCCCATCAAAAAGACAGAAGCTGTTGCTAAAGCTGAGCAGAGCAAGGAAGGAACGCCTGGGAGGGGGATGGTGGAGGGGGGAAGAGGGGGAATCACTGACCAAACTTCATTCTAATTGTAGAAAATAAAAAATAATAAATAAATAAATAAATAAATAAAAATAAAATCCAGCTGTTCTAACTCACCTAAGCAACACTTGGAAGTGGGTCTGAGTCAGGTGGAGGCTGAGGGCACTGCTCAGGTGTAGAGGGAGGAGAGAAGAGATGGCTGTGCTGCTTACATTCCTGAGGTAGGAGCTCCTGCAAATAGGAGCTTGGCTACTGCAGCAGCCATTGATTTCACAGAGGTCGATATCTTGCTCCCACAGATCTTCTCAGTTGGAGGTTTAATCACGTTGAATGTTTCTCCTCAACACCTCTACTCCCCCCCCCCCATAACACATACGAGCTGGCAAGGGAGCCATGCTCTCCACAGCCGTCCCTATCCTAGAACAACTCCACAGACCGAGCCAAAGGAGGTGAACACAAAAATGAAGGGGCAAGAGCCATGGGGCAGTCCTTATAAGCTACAAGGAAAGACCCAGTCTCAGGATGCTTCTAACTCACTTCGAAGCATTCCTGTATGAACCAACTTAAAAACTGGGAGATGTAAAAGAACTCTCAAAGGTCAGTAATTGGTTGAAATTTTACTCTCCAGTCTGTTGTGGTCCTAATGTTACTTGGCCACCTTGACAACCCCATACACATGGATCTGGTCTCTCTCAAAGTCTTCTCGTATGGACTAGAGAGAAATGTCTTATACAGTTAGTAACTACCTGTGGCCAAAGAAATCTACAGTGTTTTAAAAATCATTCGTTAATCACCAGTAAACAGACTTAAACCTGACTGGGGTGTGGTGGGTGGGTCTGGGTCAGACCTGGGCCTGGGTTGGAGCAGCGCATATTTAAGGAATAGGGCCCCTAGAGTCCCAGCAAAAATCAAGAACATTACAAAGCTAGTCGAAATGGCAAGGGAGCTAGCAACTGCTATCTTCCCAAAGTCAAGCCTGTTCCATCAAGACCACCAGCTGGGATCCCAGAACTTAAGCAAGGAAGACAAGAAAAAGGAGAGAAGGGAGGCGAGTTTTGTGTGTGAGGGGTGTGACAAGGAAGAGGACACTGACTTAAGCTTCCACATCATTTGACTCTCCCCTCAGAACCACAGCAACCAAAAAGCAAGTAAGGTCAACCGGCGAAGGCGAGCTGGCAGCGTGCTGAGCATGAATAGTAACCAGGGGATGGACGGTCTCCAGTTTCTTTTTCTTTCTTTCTTTTTCCTTTTTTCTTTTCGTTTTTTTTTTTTTTTTTTTTTTTTTTTTGAGACAGGGTTTCTCTGTGTAAAACCTGGCTGTCCTGGAACTCACTCTGTAGACCAGGCTGGCCTTGAACTAAGAAAGAAATCCACTTGCCTCTGCCTCCCGAGTGCCGGGATTAAAGGCGGGCGCCACCACTGCCCGGCAGCCTCCAGTTTTTTCAAGTTCTAAATCTATATTAGCTGAGATCCTCACTACCACAGTCTAAATACATACTTAGGTACAACAAGTAGATCTGCTAATGGGGAACAAACAAAATTCCAAAGGAAGAAAAGGCAGCCACCAACCTCAGTATCTTTAAACCAGGACAACAATGCAGGGAAGCCTCTGTCAAGTTCTAGAAGACGATGTGGGGAAATCCCAACATTCTTATTACGACCTCTCAACAGGCTTCCTTTCATCTGAAACCTGGTTTCTCTCCTATTCCCAAACTGTTGGCAGATTACCTTAACTCATCTCAGTAAACAGCACTGAGAATTCCTTCTACATCAAGGCTGGCCTCAAGCAACAACTGTGCTGATTCTCAAGCTCAAGCCTTCAATCTCCAGGTCCCACCTGTGAAGGCTCCTCAGACTCCTCTGGTAAGTGTTAAACGGGGAAGGAGGCTCCCAGCTTGGAGGGTGATCATGGTAATCAAAGATTATGTCACAATACTTGTCAGTTCCATGCTGGTGCATGGGGGAAGAGGGAACGGGTTTAAGACACAGGAGTCGATGGATCAAAGTACTGGCTCCCTCAAATGGCACCGGACTATGCTTGGGTTCAACACAGCTTCCAGGCAGAACACCAAGGGTTTCTCACCAACCATACCCAGGCACAGGGTTCACCCCTAAACAGTCTGCTTTGGTACTGTAAGGTGACCCAGCAGAGTAGCTATGTAGGAAATAAAACAGACTCAATCACAAAGCATACACTCCTAACTAAATGCTTTTCTTTGGGGAGGTGGGGGGAGGCGCCCTTTAAATACATCTATCTGGAATGGCTCCCTTCATTTCTTCCCTTCTTACAACCTCCCTGCACACTCTCTCCCATTCTAAGCTGGGGTGTATGTGTATGTGAGGTACGTAAGATTTGAACTAGTGTAGTGGTTCCCAAAGGCCTTTAGCAGTACCAGGCAAAGGCGGCTGGATGGATCTATTTTGAGTTTCAGGTCAACCTTTCTATACATAGGGAGTTCCAGGTCAGCCAAGGCCTCATAGAGAGATAATGTCTCAGAAACTAAAACCACAAACAAAAAGCCTTGAACTGTTCACATAGGCAGGCATGCTTTCCATCCCTGTGTTCTCTCCGGGCTGTTGTTCAGAAGACAGCAATACCCACCATAATACCTACCCTCCCTTCATTTTAGACTCTGTACTTTAGGGAGGCTTGCACTAGAAGGGTACCGTTTACCTTCCTCAGAGCTAGGAAACATGTTTGTGCGCACCGGCTGCAAAAGAACAAGGAACAGCAGTCCTGACAACCTACTATGGCTAATGAGTGAGGGGATGGTAGCTCCATTTATTTTCTTACAAGTTTCTGGTCTATAGCTAGTTTCCTCTAGCAGGCTGGGGACAAACTGAACAACAAGCCTCAGTAGTGGTGAGCCTTCCTGGGGAAGGGAGGGTGCGCTTCCCACCAGTTCTGAGGTACGAGCCACTCAGGAGCCACTCAGGAGTCAGAGCCGGCATATTAACGTTCATCTGTTTCTCAGGCTGGGGTTACTCTAAAGAAAACAAGAGGGTCCCCATAGAAGAATCTGTGTGAGACACAACAGGCAGGAAGTGTAGCTGAGCCACCAGAGACTAGAATAGAAACAGGAAATGGGCCCAGGGACAAGCATGCAGTTATGTGCAGCACAGACTCTGGAAGGCACTAGGCAGTACACAAGCTAGAGCACTGTGACTGAACCGGAGAAGTGGACTGGCTGGCTCTGCCAGAGCAAGTTCTCTAGAAAAGGATGGCTACAGGCACACGGTAGCCCTGCTCAGAGCAGTCTCAGCAGACGTGGCAGAATGAAAAGGGGAAGGGGTCCTTCTCAAGGACATAGAGAACACTGGTTTAATTCTAGGTGTGACCAGATTTGGATCACCCCTTTGTTTACCAAAAATGCTACCAGTATTTGTCACCCTTAGAAACAAACCAGCAAATCCTAGACAAGGACTGATAGCTCTTTTACTATGAAAAGAACAAAAGGAAATAAAAGCAGCATCACTAAAATCCTTCAAATCTCACCAAAATTCTAAGCTTTCACAGGATTTGTTGCCCCTCCCAAAAGACAGCACAAAAATTGGCCTAAGCTCAACTAGGCAGCAACGTAGGAATCATTTCATAAAGACTTACTGAGTACACATGTAAACTCAGCAGACAACAGAGGTCAGAGACTGTGAAGTACTCAAGCAGAGGTACCAAACGTGGTGTTATGCCAACACCAAAAATGAGAACGAAGTCCCTAAGAAGACATTTCAGCTTAGGTTTGAAGCCACAGTAGGAACCTGCTTGGTCAATAAATAGAAAGCTGAACATACAGCCACATTCCTATAAACCGAACACTTCGGAGGCAGGTGGGTGTTACAGGATAGCCCAGGTTAAACAAGAGTTCCAGACCTTTGTTCAATTACATAACAAAGCAACAGAGAAAGACAGACACAGAGAAATGAATGTTATCAAGCAAAAGAAATATAGCAGGAGGGAAAACCCCCAGGAAGTAGGAGGGAGTTTAAGACTGCAGAGGAATGCTAGGAGCTGTAGCCGCGGAGAGCCAGGGCCTCAAAGCATCCACAAGACAAGCGATGTAACTTCACAACCGGAGACTATTTAAACTTTATTATACATGGTCAGTAATGTGTATTGCGCTTTAAAGCTCCCAGCCTGGTATTTCCTCATTTTCTTTGAAAATTCCTAACTCTGTGCTTCTAAATTATTAGATACATGAAGTATCGTAAGAGTTAGACCAGCCAGGCATGGTGGTGTGTACAATTTCCATTCGAGTACTCTAAAGGCAGAGTCAGGCAAGAGACTACCCATCACTTTGAATTTTGGGTCACCCAAGGCTGCATAGTGAGACCCTGACTAAACAAAACAAACCAAAAAAATAGTCCTAAAGGATACATCTGTGACATAACGTCTCTTCCTAAAGCAGAAAGGTTATAAACAGAGAGGAACGGAATTTGTTTGAGATCGATCTATCCCACTAACATGGCAGCCTATATAAGGCCAGACAAGGTAACACCAACAGGTGTGCTAACATGGACGAGGGGAGCCAAGACAAAGAACTACTGGCAACTAAGGCACAGGAAAAAAATATTCTTCTCCATTGAAGAGCACAGCAATTGGTGATCCAATGCCAAATTTCACTCCTGAAAACATACACATGGGGCTGGAGAGATGGCTTAGAGGTTAAGAGCACTGGCTGCTCTTCTAGCGGTCCTGAGTTCAATTCCCAGCAACCACAGGCAGCTTACCACCATCCACAATAGGATTTGATGCCCTCTTTTGCCATGCAGGCATACATGCAAACAGAGCACTCATACACAAAATACACAAAAATGAAAATTAAAAAAATGTCTAGAAACCATACACAAGGCAGGTGATGGTAGCACACACCTTTAATCCCAGAACTCTGGGAAGCAGAGGCAAAAAAAAAATCTCTGAGTTTTCTGCCTGCCAGAGCTCCAGGTCTATTCAGTGAAACCCTGTCTCAAACAAACAAACAAACACACACAGAACCATACAAGCAACATCACTCAGACCGAGTAGGTTGAAATTATTTAGAAATCAATCAATCTGTCTTTCTGTCTGTCTGTCTATCCATCTCATCCATCCAAGCTTTCAAACCTTGGGTCAACCGGCTGAGGCGCCTCCCCGCTACAAGGCCTCGTGGCTAGCATACCCTTCACTGGATAACCCAATGATTTTGGTTACCAGCTCTTCATTACTTTGTTAATTTTGGGCCTCCTGGCTGCTGCGTCTGGTTCCCTGGCCTCCCCTCTCCCCAGCTCACGCGGCCATGTCCACCCACGAGGGACTCTCTGAGGTCCCTGCCTCTGGCTATGCTCTCTCACATTCTATAATAAACTTTCTCCTCCACCACACCAGGATCATTCATGTTCCTTTCCCTTTCCTTTTTATTCAATATAAATGCAGATATACATGTAACAACAATTAAAGAAAATGAAGACATGCATTTGAAATAGATCAAAGAAAGGTGACACACGGGAAGGTTCAGAGGGAAGAAGGGGAAGTGATGTAATTATATTATCTCAAAAAAGGAAAAAAAGAAAAAAAGACTAATAGCTCAGGGATGGGGCAGGTGAACCGGCCTACATCCTCAGGCAATTTCCATACCACAGGACGGTACTTTGAGTAGTAGGGATCTGGTTTAATTTAGCATTAACCAGGATGCTTTGTTCCAAACCAAAAGTCATGCAAGACACAATTACCCTATTATCAATGCCCAGAAGCTAAGGACCCAAACACCAGCCCTGGTCTGTTCTGGGCAGCTCTCTAGATGGCTCCTCCCACAAGCAATTCCTCCACCTTACCCTGGGGGACAGCTCCTCCAGCTGCCCTTTCCTATCTCCTCACCTGTGACTTACAAGATCTGGAAAAGGTGAAAGGGAGGCCAGAAAGATGGCTCGGTCTGAGGGACCTGAATTAGATCCCTAGGGTCCAGCTCAGTTAGTGGAAACCTCAAAAATAGTTCTGACCTCCACAAAGCAATGTGTATTTGAGAATACACAGGCATATACACAGACAAACAAATGTAATTTTCTAAAAAGTGAAATGGAAATCCACTTACTGTCCTTCCCTGAGGACAAGCCTACTAATGTTTTACGGCAGAGCATGACAGGGTATGGTGTGGTGGCTTATCCCTGTAATACCAACACTGAGGGAGGGAAGGAAGATCTGACGTTTGAGATCAGACTAGGAGGGGCTCAAAAATTAAGAACACTGGCTGTTTTTTTGGAGGACATGAGCTTCCAGCCCCTACATGGTATCTCATAACCATCTCTATCTAACTCCAGTCCAAAGGGAGGAAACCTATGCACATTCTACTGGCTTCTGCAGGTAGCTGGCATATACAGCACCCATGTGGTGCATAGATATACACGCAAAAATACCTGTACAGATAACAGTAAATAAACATTCAAAAACAGGGGCTGCAGAGATGGTTTGGTGGGTCTTCCAGAGGACGGGGGTTCAATTCCCAGAACCCACATGGTGGCTCTCAAGTATCTGTAACTCCAGTTCCAGGGGATCCAACATATTTACATAGAAATAAATGCGTGGGACAGTGGTGGCGCACGCCTTTAATCCCAGCACTCAGGAGGCAGAGGCAGGCGAATTTCTGAGTTCGAGGCCAGCCTGGTCTACAGAGTGAGTTCCAGGATAGCCAGGGCTACACAGAGAAACCCTGTCTCGAAAAAAGAAAAGAAAAAAAGAAAAAGAAAAAAAAAGAACTAGGTATGGAGGTGCACACCTTCAACCCCAGCCCTTCGTGGGCAGGGGCAGGCTGATCTCTGAGAGTTTCAGGGCTAATAAACACAGAAACTGTCTCAAAAATAAATCAAAACAAAAAAGAGATTTAAAAAAATACCCATGGTTAATTTAATAAATACTAAAATCCAATTCCTTTGTCCACCTCACCCTGGCTGGCATTAGGAACCCCATGCCTACCATGTAGGGACCCAGGATTCAGATCTTCAACAGCAGCCTCTTAAGCCAAGTTCTCAGACAGAGAAGAAGGACTCCATAACTAAGCCAGGAGGCGTCAGCTTCCCTTTGCTCTCCAACTCCAGCATCATTACCCTCTTCCCTCTTACGTCTTACGTGTGTGTGACCCAGCCACCTCTCCTGTTCAGTTCCTATTACTAGTTCTCTTCACTGCATGTGTAGTGCACACCGTAGCACAGTGCCCAGGAGGCAGGCCAGGGCTGTATGAGATGGAGGAAGAGTGAGAGTGAGAGACAAGGCTGTTCTTTTACCATTCATTCCTTTGTTCATTTCCATTGCCTATGTAGAAAGGATCCCAAATAAAAATGCTTCGTGACAACCCACCTGTCTGTTTTCCTTGATATACGCTTGATACAGACTATTTTCTCTTCTCTTTTGGCTCCAGAAATAGCCAATCCTGGTCCTATGCCGATCTCTCCATCTCTGTTGGCGGCTTCCACCTGTGTCTACAGGCATTGTTCAGGGCTCCATCTGGCTCCGTTCTCTGTACTCTAATCAGAGCCTCTAAGGTCTACTTCATTTCATGGTTTAACTATTACCCATCATGCAAGACAGCTCTCCAGCACTACCCAGAGTTAACTCTTGTCTGAGCTTTAGTCTTTCATCTCTGACTAGTAATTAGGCATGTCTCCAGATACCTTACTAAAGCTAATTATTCTGTAACATAAAAATGACACTTAACTTGGACTGAACAGTGAGTTTCCCGTCAGACTCTGGTGCTGGGACCTTTTCCCTACACTTCTCTGTCTTAAGAAGACATTATCAGACAACCAATGTCTTTACATTTTGGACCAAGTACGGTACATTTCTTTTCAAACTTATGAATTCTTTCCTGCACAAGACTATGCAATTGGACAGAGGGGGTAGCCCCTTATACCTCTCACCAGAATTAAATTTAACTTTTACTCCCTTGTTCTCAGACCTAAGCCTTTTCAAGCCATATTGCACACTAATGGTGTTCTTTTTAAAAAGCAAGCAGACAACAGCAACAATTTAAAACAAACGCAAAGCTCAAAGCCTATGGTCTCATGCCCATGCTCTGCAGTACGTCTCACTCTGGGAAGCCAGTCAAAGCCTAAATGTCAGTACTCTCTGCTCACATCCTTAGTGATCTCTGGTCCTGTTAGACTCTTCCTTTCCAACTTCTCAAATACATCCACCTCCTCAGCTTCTAGAACTCACTGTAGAGATCCTTCTTCCTCTGAGCACTAGGATTAAAGACGTTATTATCTCTCCTTGCCCTCCACCCCCACAACCCCCCACTCCGCTCTCTCTCCATCCAGCCATCATTTTTTTTGAGACAGGGTTTCTCTGTATAACATCCCTGGCTGTCTTGGAACTTGCTATGTACACCAGGCTGGCCTTGAACTCCCAGTGATCTGAAGTCTCTGCTTCCTAAGTGCTGGGAGTAAAGGTGTACGCCACCATGCCCAGCTGGCTTTTTCGGGATAGGTCTAACTGAGTTATTTGGGCACTTCTTGAACATGGAATCCCCTTGCCTCGGCCTCCCACATAGTTGAGATTACATACCGCCCAGGCCCCCAAGGCTCATCTACACAGACATAAATGAAACACTGATTTCAGCAAACACTGACCACGCTCATCAAGTAGTCCAGGCATCTATTCTTCTGTTTTAATAAAACACAGAAAGATTTCTTGAAGAGAACAAGATCAGACTCATGGGCAAAAGATTCTAAGAGAAGTCTTCCAGATCCAATTTATTTGTTTTCTATCACAGTTCTAGTATAATGTGTGCCAGGTTTTACTCCAGAAACAGGAAACTTACCTACGAAAAATACATAAAAATAGAGGGCAAGAGAGCTGGCACAGTGGAAGAGCTAGATCTGCCTCACCTGCCAGCACCCACACGGCACTTCACAACCACCCATAACTCCAAGGGACAACAACCTCTGGCCACTGCTGGCACCTGGGAGCCACACGGTACACATATATACATGCAGGCTCAGCAGTGGAGAGGCTGCGGAGATGAAGGGCTCAAGACCATCTGTGCTATGTAGTGAAACGTGGTCTCTAACACACTATATATGTACACATGTCCATCTTTATCCATCAGAACATGAAGGAGGTTATATGTCATAACAATAAACATACAGACAATAGGTAGTCAAGATGTTTTAAAAAGCAGGCAGTAACATGACCAGGTCCCTCCCCATCCCTCCGGTAAACTATTAAGGATAAACTTGGAAGGAAAAGAGTGCAAAACAAAAACCAAGCAAGACACCAAGTGAGAGGTAACAGGGACCTGGAAAAGAAGAAGGGCAATGGGGAAAAGAGAAGAGATTCAGACTTTTCTTTTCCTGTGTGTATGATATGGAAGTGTGTCTGTTGAGGGGGAAGCATAGGCCACAGCACAAGTGTGAAGACCCCAGAGGACAATTCTGTAGAAACTCCCCCCGTACTTTACTCAATTTCTGGGGACTGAGTTTAGGTCATATCAGTGCAATAATCTGCTGAGCCACCTCTCAGCCTCTCAAAACCTTTTTCTTAGGTAGATTATAATTTAGTGACCCATTCAGCATGGCCCTACTAAGGAAAAAGTAATGGCAGAGACCCATGGCAGAAGAGCTCCTGGGTGGCTATGCAGTGTGAGGGCTACCCTAAGTGAGTTAGGAATCAGCTTCTCCAAGGCCAAGCTTCAAGACAGTCTGTCTCTTCTAAGTTGGGGTGGGGTGGGGTCAGGAAGGGGAAGAAGGCGGCAAGAGATGCTAGAGAGCAACCTGGGTTGTTGTACTTCAGAAGGTACCGTTCATTCACCTTGTTTTTGGAGGTAAGGGCTCTTGCTGGCCAGCACTGGCCAGATCAGGAGGTCAGCGTCCTTCTGGCTACACCTCCCAGCAGTAGTTTTATAAATACCGTCTGTCCACTGTTTGTGGCTTTCTTACACGGTACCAGAGATCAGACCGGGGTCCTTGTGTTTGTAAGGTAAGCAGCTTATCTTAGCTGAGACTTCCCAGCCAAGTCTTTTCCCCCTTCTCCATTTTCTTCTTTCTCCCTTTTCTCTAACCTCTCTCTTTCACTTTCTTGGCTGTCTGACACAGGTTTCTCTGCGTAGCCTTTGGCTATAACTGGAATTCGCTCTGTAGACCAGACTGGCCTGGAACTCAGAGACCCTCCTGCCTTTGCCTTGAGTGCTGGGATTAAAGGCGTGCGCCACCACTGCCCGTTGTCTTCTCCATTTTCAACTCACTATCTGCACTCCAGAGCCCAAGACAATCAAGCTGTGTATGTCCCCAACTCTCTCAAAGCTGCTACTATGGCCACCTCGTTGTTTTAAAGGTCAGTATGTTCCAACAGCGGCATGTGAACTGGAATCGTCCACACCAACTGCATACCAAATGAAGCAATCTTCCAAGCAGGGCTCGGAATGTCTTTAGCTCTATCTATCCCCTCCATGGAGCGTTCATCTTGTACAATCAACTCTCCATGTCCTAGCACAAGCACATTTTCAAGTCTAACAAGAAGTTCATAAAGGTGTCCTTGTGGTTTGTTTTTGTTTTTGTTTTTTTAAATAAAGTGTGTACATAATTCTGGGAAACAACCACACTTGTTTAAATAGCTCTTAAAACAACCAAACACCCAATCAATCAAAAGGTAAGGCCTCTCTAGATGTCCTCCATGCATGGCCTTACTCAACCATCCCAGAGCTGAGATTACAAATATATACCAAGTATCATGTTTAGCCAAAGAGAATAGAAACACGCACGCGCCAGAGTATGCCCATGCCTCATGAGCATGTATATGCAGGGAGGTCAGGAGAGGACTGGACTCCCCGGAGTTGCAGTCACAGGCAGTTGAGATGGATACAGGTGCAGGCTTGCCCAAATAGAATCTTTTTCAACTCCAGCCACATGACTTTAATTCCAGCACACGAAAGGCAGAGGCAGATGATCCCTGTGAGTCCCAGGCCACCCAAGGTCACATAGTGAGACCCTGTCTAAGCACCCATCCTCTTCCTCCAAAGAACAAACAGTATCACAGTTCCAAGTTAATCGCAAATTTTTAGTTTTCAAGCCACTCTCTTAAGATTCTGCCCCTAAAAGAAAAGGGCCTCACCTGCCCCTTACAAACACTGTCTTGATATAAACCAGCAGCTAATTCAGGATGGATAACATGCCCTAGCCTAAGGCCCTGTTCAGTAAAGACAAATAAAAATACCTTCAAAAACAAGGGTATGGACCTGTCATGTCTGCCCTGACCTAACATTAAAAACAACAATCTAGTAATATGGCCAAGTATAGTGTACACAGCAGTATTATGGATATTTGTTTGTTTTAGGGCGCTCCAAGGAGCTGAAATGCTTTAGACCTACAATTAGAAAAAGTGTGTTGTTGAAGGGCACAGCAGTCAGTATTTCTGTTCCCTGGGTATGGTATACTAGGTTTTAGTTTTTATATTAAAATTAATGAAAAATTAACTCCCAAGCTACAGAGATGGCTTAGAAGCTAGGTAAGAACACTGACTGCTCTTCCAGATGACCCAGGTTTAATTCCCAGCACATACATGAAGGCTCACAACTGCCTGTAACTTCAGTCCCAGGGGAACTAATGTAATGACCTTTTTTGATATCTACAGGCACTATGTGCATATGGTGAAAGACATACATGCAGGCAAACACCCATACACATAAAATATAAAGAAAACTTAACTCATTAAATGCTGGGTAATTGCTTCTAGATGATTTTATATTATTATCTGAGAAAAAAATTCCTCAAAAGAATAAACAAAGACTGTAAACCTAGCCGGGCAGTGGTGGCGCATGCCTTTAGTCCTAGCACTTGGGAGGCAGAGACAGGCAGATTTCTGAGTTCGAGGCCAGCCTGGTCTACAGAATGAGTTCGAGGACAGCCAGGGCTGCACAGAGAAACCCTGTCTCTAAAAACCAAAAAATTGCAAACCTAGAGGGACTGTCGAATCAGCCAGCCCAGGTCTGGTGCCAAACTCTGTGATTCTCCATATACCCTTGTTTACTTTACTGAAGGGATACAACAGCGCCCTGGTTAGTGTTTTATCAACCTGACACAGTCATCTGTGAAGAGGCGCCTCACTTGAGAAACTATCTCCAAACAGCCATGGGCAAGTCTGGGGAGCTCACAGACTCGACACATGTGAGGGTCCAGCCCACTGTGGGTGCTGTCACCCCGGCAGGGGGTCCTGTGTTCTATGTTCTCTGCTTCAATTCCTGATTCCAGGTTCCTGTCTTGAGTTCCTTCCCTGAACTTCTTCTCTTCAGGATGGGCTATAAACAGTGATCTGAAATGAACCCTTTCATCTCCCAATTGTTCCTGACTGTGGTGTTTATCATAGTCACAGAAACTTAACTAAGACAACAGACTTACACATGGCCCTTTACAAGTGACTACGAAAGAAGAGTCTTCAGATGTGGCCGGTTCCTACCCTCACCAGGTAAATCTTTTCCCAAACCAAAGAAATGCCCGAGAATAATCACGTTTCTCATTTCAGAACTAACTGAGGCCTACACCAGCACCTGGTTGGTTTTTTTTTGTTTGTTTGTTTTTTGTTTTTTGTTTTTTTTTTTTAAAAAAAAGGCAAACCAAGCCACGAGGTTTTGAGCAGCTCACCTCCATGGAGCTTCTAGCACAGCTAATGGGCTATTTTGCCAGGTTCCATAACAGAACCCTAAATCTGGGAACAGTGCTCATCCTTCTGATTCCCAGAAGCACAGTTCTTCTCTATTCCAGGAAGGTTAACGTTCAGTAACTCAGACGGCTTTAGGTTCCCAGCTGCTATAAAACAGATTAACATGCCTGCCTATGACCCTTTTCAGAGAAATATCAAATATTTTTCAATCGAAGCCATCAGATCAAGGTTAACCTGGACGACAAAGAGAAACCCCATAAATAGTCACCAGAATCAAAAAAACCTTTTGATGTTCATGATACTATAGTAGAACACTCAAATTAACTGCACTCAGTTGAGGGAGTATCCACACATTCAGGGGAGTGAGGTGGCTTAGTGAGCAGAAAGCTTTGGTACCTAAGGACGCAAGCCTGGTGACCCATGATCCCTTGAACTCACATAAAGGTAGAAGGAAAAAAAATAAATTCCACAGGCAGTTCTCCTCTGACCTACACATGTGCACATACATGTTAATAAATTGAAATTTAAAGAAAAAACTTTAAAGTCAATAAAGTTCATTAGGATTAAAAAAGGATTCACAGACAATAACAAGAAGGGTTAAAAGTAATTACTTTGTTGTTGGTTTTTGTTTTTGCATTGAGACAGTCTCAAGGACTTGCCTACAACTTCCTTTGTAGACCAGAGATTTACTAGATACCAGTGGGGCACACCTTTAATCCCAGCACTTGGGAGACAGAGGCAGGCAGATTTCTGAGTTGGAGGCCAGCCTGGTCTACAGAGTGAGTTCCAGGATAGCCAAGGCTACACAGGGAAATCCTGTCTCAAAGGAAAAAAAAAGAAAGAAAGAGCCAACATCAGAAATCTCATCCTGATAACAACTCTTGTCCGGCTTCCATGGCCTGGACTAAGTCTCTACAGACCCTCTCTACTAAGGCTGTGCATCAGTGGCTTTGAGGAGAAGCATGTGAAGCTTCATAAATCATGAGTTATTGCTTTCTATGTGTTCCTTAAAGTTCTAGAAGCCAGCTGGGGATGGTAGCTTATGACTATCATCTTAGCACCTGAGAGGCAGGAGAAAGATAGCCACACTGAAACTCTGCTTCAAAAAATAACTGACAACCAAGAAATGCTGTTGGGCAGTGGTGACGCACGTCTTTAATCCCAGCACTTGGGAGGTTCTGAGTTTGAGGCCAGCCTGGTCTACAGCGTATGTTCCAGGACAGCCATGGCTACACAGTGAAACCCTGTCTCGAAAAAAACAAAACAAAAACAAACAAACAAACAAAAAAACAAGACTCAGATGCCAGGTTGGAGAGATGGCTCAGCAGTTAAGAGTGCTGACTGCTCTTTCGAGGTCATGAGTTCAAATCCCAGCAACCACATGATGGCTCACAACCATCTGTAATGAGATCTTATGCCCTCTTCTGGGGTGTCTGAAGACAGCTACGGCGAGCGGGGCCAGAGTGAGAAGAAAAAGTGTCTGAGGACATCTACAGTGTAATATTAATATATATAAGACCCAGATGCCATTTCCCACAAAGCCTGAATAACTAAAGACTGCAAAAATCCAAGTAAACTCAATAGTTTGAGATGGAGTCTCACTAGAGCCAAGGCTAGCCTTGAACTCAGTGAATCTCTTACCTAAGGTTCCCCAGTGCTAGAACAACAGGCTTGTATAAGCCACCATAAAACTCCTCAAAACTTTAAAAGACTCACCTGGGCATATTTGGTTGAACCTCCAATTCCTAACAGAAACAGAATTTACAAAGGCAGGTTTGCAACCCACCAAATAAATTATGAGATTTGAAAGAAATAACATTTCTGTCCATGAAATTCACTTTCAGAGGCTTGGCCTTTGCATAAATGTAGTAAGGCTGTGAGCACACATTCCCACAACGGGTATCAAGCAGGTCCTGTACCCGAGATGACTCTAACGTCGGACACTCTGCCACCACACCAAGTGTTCTTCTCTATTAAACCAGCAATATTAGTCACCGCCATCTAAAGCAGCGCAGGGTCACTTCACAGGAGAGAGAATAAAGGCACAGGATGTAGAAGGGCAGTACAGTTAGGATGTAGATCTACAGCGCTCAAGCACATCTGTTTCAAACATGCATTATTTATTGAGTGTTATGTTCTATGGGTGTGCCACAGCACACATATAAGGTTAGAGGGATCATTGCTCAGCAGTAGTAAGTGAACCATCTTGTCAGGCCACCTACAGCCCAAGCTCTAGATATAATGCCTTTCTCAGCGCCTGGTCAGTCGATTCCACAAGCAAGCACTTGATTCCCTAACCAAGTACTTAGGTATCAAACACTCTAATCAACAAAAGCATACATTCAAACAAAACCGGCACGAGAAAAAGCACTTCTACTCAACTCACACTCAGTGTGACAAGGTAAGCTTGAACACACCCAGGCCCTAGCTCTTGAACTAATGCTAAACCACAATTTAAAAACTAAGCCCTTAATACTAATGTTAAGCAGGGACTAGAGAGCTGGTTCAGCAGTTAAGAACTCTGGGTGGTCTTGCAGAAGACCTGGCTTTGACTGCCAGCACCCACAGTGGCTAACAACCATCTGAAACTCTAGTCCCAAGGGATCTTTTAACACCACTTTATGACCTCCAAGGGTACCAAGCATGCATGTGGTACACAGGAATGTATTTAGCCTAAATACCCATGAAAGTAAAATTGAAAATAAGGAAATTTTTACATTAAAAGTTTCAGAGAAGACAAAACAGTTTTTTTGCACTATCATAGAGAACAGCCCTTCGAATGTCTACATTTTCACTGTCCCTTAATATTATAATTACTTCACCAATAATAAGAGGCCCAAAATTTTTAGTAAACAAAACAAATGCTGTGAGTAAAGGCAGGGGGGAGGGGAATTTGGGGCCAGGCAGGGTTACACAGTGAGCCCCTGGCAAACAAAAGAACAGGGAAACCTTGAGTTTGGTAGTGCACATACGGGCCTAAGTGTTCAGAAATTGAGGGCAGCTTCAGGCACACAGAGAGTGCAGACTAACCTAGGAAATCAGAGACTGTCTTGAAAACAGACAACCCTACACACAGATCACAAACCTATCCCTGGATAAACAGACAAAACAGATATTCCACAATGTTAAGTCTATAAATTCCTATTCAGAATTTTGAACATCTCAAAATCAATGCCACCAAGACACATGAAACCTGGTTTTAAATTAGTTCCTCTCTATTCCAACACCCTTCACAGGTATTAGAAATACTCACAGGCAAGCTGGAGGGTCTTGACTGAAGACTCAGGTTCATATCTTCTTGCCCTCCTTTACTGGAGGTCAATGAGGGGGCTGAGGATGCCTGAGACCCAAATGAATCTTGAGAAAGCTCCTGTCAGGAGACACAAAAAAGCTGTGAGGGTCACTCCGAATGGTGGTGCACACATTTAAACTTAGCACTTGGGAGGCAGAGGCAGTTTGGTCTCCGTGAATTCCACAACAGCCAGGGTTACGTACACAGAAACTCTTGTCTCAAAACAAGAAAAAAGACCAACCAACTAACCAGGTTGTAACTGGAAGAGTTTGTTTTTCTTGTAGAGCCAGGATTAGTTACTAGCATCCACATGAAGGCTCCCAACTCACAACTATCTGTAATTTGTGTTATAGAGGCTCTACCATCGTTTCCTGGCCTATGTGGGCATCGAGTACACACAAAGTACACAGGCATACATACAGGCAGCACACCCATACACACGAGAATAAGAGACCAGGCAAGTGTACTTGAGGGTGAAAGAGCCATGACACTTCCTTACACAGGGGCGGCACACATGGGAAGTACAACTGCATATATTATTTGAAAAAACAAAAACGAAAGCAACGAACGGCTCCTCAGAATACTAAGAGTAAGCCTGACGTGGCAGTTAACACCTGTGATCCCAGCACTCAGGGCAGGCGAGAGCAGGAGGATAGCAAAGCCGAGGACAATCTGGACTACATTGCAAAGTATTATCCAAAACAAAAACAAACAAAACTTCTAAACAAATTCATCTCCACAGTGGAATCTGGAATTGTTCTGTATTTACTATTACCCCAGAGGAGCCATTTCTTGGGGTTAAAGGCAGCAATCGAACCAAAAGCTTAGTACCTTATCAATGAATGAATCCAACTAATTTTTAAAACAACCAAAGCTGGGCAGTGGTGGCGCACGCCTTTAGTCCCAGGACTCGGGAGGCAGAGGCAGGCGGATTTCTGAGTTCAAGGCCAGCCTGGTCTATAGAGTGAGTTCCAGGACAGCCAGGGCTACACAGAGAAACCCTGTCTCGAAAACAAACAAATAAACAAAACCTGGTAGCACATTTACCCAGAGTTTAATTGTTTTTGCATATGGCAAAGTTCTCAAAACACCAAGCTGTAAGCTGCCTTCGGCTGAGCACATGTAGGGCAAGAGGTAGACCATCCCTCTATCTCACCTGTGGTGGAGGGAAGCGCTGCTGGGAATAGGCAGTTTGCTGGGACTGCTGAGGCTGGGGCTGAGGATATGCAGCCTGCTGGGAGAGCGTCGAGGATGCTGGCTGCTGAGGTTGCTGCTGCTGGTAGGGAGACTGTGCCTGTGGTTGTGAGTAGGGGGGCTGGCTCTGGGGATGCTGCTGTGTAGTGGACTGCTGGGAGGGATACGGAGTTGGGGACTGCTGATGTGGAGGCTGGGATGGCTGCTGGGAATATGGAGGCTGAGAGGCCTGAAGCTGTGGTTGCTGAGTCTGCGGCTGCTGCTGATACGAAGGCTGGGCATGAGGGGTCTGGGATGGTGGTTGCTGGGAGTAAGGTGGCTGCTGCTGCTGGGGATGAGGACTTTGCTGGTTATAGTACGGAGTCTGGCCCTGCTGGCCATACGCACTGGGGCCTTGCTGTCCGTAAGGTGGAATCTGTAAGAAAGAAAATATCCTTTAGAGTGACTCACCTCCATGATTCTTCCTTCTACCACCCCCCTCTAGAAAATAAGCCATAAAGAATGGCCAAACTCTTTGGGGCTGGAGAGAAGGCTCAGCAGTTAAAGAACACTGAGTGCTCTTCCAGAGGTCCTGAGTTCAATTCCCAGCAACCACATGGTGGCTCACAACCATCTGTCATGGGATCTGATTCCCTCTTCTGGTGTGTCTGAACACAGCTACAATGTACCCAAATAAATAAAATAAATAAATCTTTAAAAAAAAAAAAAAAAGGCCAAACCCTTTAAGGCTGAATTCACTGAAAGCTGATGTTACGTAACATTCACACAGCTCATAGGCTCTCAAGAACAGTTATTCTCCCCAGTGAGCCTATTCTTTTCATCATGGCCTTGTTAGGAATTTTTTCCCAGCCATAAAGAGGCTCTAGAAGCGCGGCTCAGACAATTGAAGACTCAGTGTTTAGCAATCCGGATAACAGACAAATCACTAAGCTACACTGGTACTCTTTCATTTAGTCTTCATTTTAAAATTATTCACAGGCGGGATGGAGAGATGGCTCAATGGTTAAGAGCACTGGCTGCTCTTCCAGAGGTCCTCAGTTTAATTCCCAGCAACCACATGGCGGCTCACAACCATCTGTAATGGGATCCAATGCCCTCTTCTGGTGTGTCTGAAGATAGCTTCAGTGTACTCACATTCATAAAATAAGTAATTCTTGGTTTTTGTTTTTTTATTGTTGTTGTTGTTTTGTTGTTGGCTTTCTTGTTTGTTTGTTTTTTCAAGACAGGGTTTCTCTGTATAGCCCTGGCTGTCCTGGAACTCACTCTGTAGACCAGGCTGGCCTCGAACTCAGAAATCTGCCTGCCTCTGTCTCCCAAGTGCTGGGATTAAAGGTGTGTGCCACCACTGCCCAGCAAAATAACTAATTCTTCAAAAAAAAGTATTCAGCGGCTACATAGCTCAGTTAGTGTATTTGCCTAGCATGCATGAAGTCGTCAAAGGATCCACCAGGCAGGATGGAACTTGCCTCTAATTCCATTCCACTACTGGTGGCCTAGACACAGAAAGATCAGGAAGTTCATGGTCCTCTTGGGCTATACTACGAGTTAGAGGCCAGCCTAGAACGTGAGATTCTGCGTCAAAAAAGCAAGACAAGAACTCCATGTTGCCTATCAGTTCTCTCAGAAGGAAGATAGCCGGGCAGTGGTGGCACACACCTTTAGTACCAGCACTTAGGAGGCAAGTTGATCTCTGATTTTGAGGCCAGCCTGGTCTATACAACGAGTCCCAGGACAGCCAGGGCTACACAGAGAAACCTTGCTTCATAAAAAAAAAGAAAAAACAGAAAGGAAAAGAAAGAAAAAGAAAAGTGTGTGCATTTCATCTTTGTGTTTAAAGATGTTCTTTGCTCTAAAGTTTATTTTTAGAAATCATTTCAGAGTTTATATACTGTCCTTTACCTTTTTTGGTGTGTTATTCAGACACAAATGGCAGAAAATCTGCCAACACAAAAACAAAAATGTCCTTTGCTACTAGACCTGGCATCCTGCCTTCACCTCCAAGTAAATAATACTGTAATTTTTTAAAAGGTGGGGGTAGAGCTCAGTAGCAGAGCCTTATCTAGTATGCTTGAAGCCTTGGGTTTGATTCTCTGCGCTGAAAAACAAGCCAAACTCCCTCCAAAAAGCTTGGATGAATTCGTTAGATGACTGAGCTGGGAGGAGATGCCTCTGCAGCTTCACTGTTCTGCTCATCACAAGCCCTGTTCTCTTTCACGCTAAGTCCTTAAACATTCTCTTTGACCCAGGCACCTTATCTTAAAGGGCCTTGAGAAAGGAAAAGGGCCTCCTCACAAGGCAAGTAAGTGGCACAGATCGTTTCAACTGCAGCAGGAATGAACAAGCAGGTGCTCAGCTATGGCCTTTGCACCATTTCATCTCCCAAGGGCAGACCAGCAAGCTCAAGGGGAGACAGGGGCTGAGGTAGATTGGGTTAAATCCCAAGATATGTTGAGACAGACATGGAACAGACATAGAATGGTGCAGACCATCTTGCCCTTATTAGCAGTTAAGCCAGTGAGTCCATGTGCATATCAAGAAGCCATTCTGATCCTATACCTCAAGCACCAATTGTAGACAGCTAAAAAGCATCGAGGTAATCAATTACATACCTGCTGTGCATAAGAGAGGCTGCCCATGGCACTCTGAGCCCGGCCCTGCATCGTCATCGGGTACCGCTGTGGAGTCTGGGACCCATATGGCTGCCCTGGGTACCCATGTCCTTGCTGCGGTCCTGAAGGAGGTCCCTGTTGTTGCGAGTATGGGTTAGCCCCACCATACGGCTGAGGTCTCATCTTTCCCATCTGATCCATTGGACTGGATGACTGTAAAATAAAGAACATTTTCATTAACCTCAGGCTTCAATGGTATTTTGCCAACACAAACATACATAAGTCGTTTTAAGTTCACATACCACCAAAGAAACCAGTTATCATTTAAAAGTAATGGGACGGATCCCATAACCCTACAGTAGTCACTTAAAAGATTTTCATAAATAAAAAGATAGTGACATATGAAAGCATTTGGAAGCTAAAACTTACTTTCTAAGGAAGGTACTACTAGAGATTCAAGGGAAAAGCCAGGTATAGAGCAATTAACATATGCATGGCACAGCACAGGAATCAGGGCAAAGGACCTTTTCTTTATAGTTGGACAGGACAGTGTTACCTACCATACATTACTATAATCTTGTTCAACATCAAAACTGATTATTTCAATGCTTCAAAAACTGAGATACACAGGCATCCTTTAAAACTAAAGAGGAGTGGGGTCTGACCCCACAGCCCACTAACGGAAGCTCTTCCTTTGTGTGTCTATAGTGCTATAGCACAAAGTAGTTCAATTCACGCTTTCTTCAAGCGAGCAACAGGCTATGTAATAAATAAATAGTTGCTGAAAGAACAGTAGTGAATTTGGAGCATTGTATATTTCAAGCGAAAAATTCACTTCATTTAAAATTGAAAATTTTGGCCATGTGGTGGTGGCGCACGCCTTTAACCCCAACATTCAGGAGGCACAGCAGGCGGGTGAGTTTAAAGACCTGCGAGAGCTGTTCAGAAGCCCTGTCTCAAAACAAACAAACAAACAAACAAAAGTGAATTTGAAAATAAAATATGACAGAACTTTGTCTCTTCAAAGAACAAGATATAGGGATGGAGAAATGCTCAACAGGTAAAGGCATTTCCTGTTCTTCAGGAGTTTGGTTCCCAACATTGGACTGATAGTGACTACCTCCAGGGGATCCAATGACCTCCACTTCTGGTCTCAACAGGGGCAAACAGACATAGACGGACGGACAGACAGACAGACACACACACACACACACACACACACATATACACGAATGCACACACAGAGAAACACAAATAAAAAGAAAATTTTAGGGCTGGAGAGATGGCTCAGCAGTTAAGAGCACCGACTGCTCTTCCAGAGGTCTTGAGTTCAATTCCCAGCAACCACATGGTGGCTCACAACCATCTGTAATGGGATCTGATGCCCTCTTCTGGTGTGTGTCTGAAGGCAGTACTCAGATAAATAAAATAAATCTTAAAAGAAAAAAAAAAAAAAAAAAGACAGCTCAGAGGACAAATTCTTTAAAAAAAAAAAAAGGAAGAAAGAAAGAAAATTTTAAACAAATAACAAGATGAAGGCTGGGTGTGTGTGGTGGCATACATGTCTGTAATTATCGCAGTACTTAGGACCTAGAGGCAAGATGCTGAGGGAGATCCAGGTCATCTTAAACTATAAAGTGAGTTTGAGACCATTCTGTGTTTAATGGAACATTGGCTCAAAAAGCCAAAAAGAACAAAGTACAACACCAACAACATAAGCTCAAGAGTTCAAAGCACAGGTATCAGTTTACAAAGGCAGCTTGCTAACTAGGCCTAGTGGCCCATACATACAATCCTAGCACTTAGAAGACCAAGGATTGCTGTGCACTTGAGGTGACTACCAGCTATATAAGGAGTTTCAGGCCTGTCTCCAAAGAAAATACTTAAAAATCCATGTGACTTCCCAGTCCTTTGTGATAGGACAGATTCAATCAGCTTATGCACTTTCTGACATAGCTTCAGCCTGACGGAGCTACGAAACAGTCCCAGCATGCCTTCCCCTGCCAGAGACACTTATCTGTACACAGTGAGAATGTGGAAAGGGAGAATTCTTCTAAATAGCTCTGAAATACACAAAGGCAGACGACAGGCACAGGGCCTAAAGCTTACAGCGCAATCTTGAATTTGGAGTAGGGATAAAGGTCAGTATTAAAGGTATAAGTACCATTAACTGTCAAAGGAAAGGTTTCAGTAATCAGTAGCATACATCAAAACCACCTGCAGAGTTTGTCAAACCACACCCCACTGGCATCCACCTGTGGTTCAGTAAGTTCTAAGCAGGGCCCACGCCATCCATATTCGTAGCAAGTTTCCTGATGATCACAGGTCCATTGTGAGTTTGAGGCCAGCTTGGTCTATAGAGTTTTCCAGGGCAGCCATGGCTGTTACCAACCCCACTGCAGCAGGCCGGGGACGTAGCCCAGTCGGTGGTAGAACACACTTACCTATCCTAGCAGATAGAGGTCCACGGTTCAGGTCACACTTTTTGGAGGGACAGAAAGCTAAATGTGGGTTTTTGGAGACATGCTCCTTTACACAATCGCGCGCTTCCTCCTTCCATCTTCTCCCCTCTTGAGTATTTTATTATACTGGAGGAAGTAAAGCTACTGTGAAGGAATATCCAACTACAAAGTACAAACACAGGCAAGTGCACAGAAAATGGTGGTGCACACCTGTAACCACAGCTACAGCTAAGAAGCTGGGTCAACTTGCTCTACATTTAAAAAGTCATACATAGGCCAGCCACAACTATGCAGACTTTTGTTTACCCCGAGAGAAACAAAATGAAGCAGAAGCAGAGTTCTCTCGGGCTATGGATAAGTTTCAACTAAAAAGGATACTATGGTGGGACCGCTTCCTTCACAAACTGTAGAGAACCCCAGCAGAACCATGTCCTACATAACTACCCTCCAGGGTAGTTCTAGACTGTTCTCAACCTGAAGACCCAATGATGCTCTCCATCAGAATTATAGCACCTACATGCATTATTTTGCGACTAGTTTAACAAAAACTGGGCTAGTGAGAAATACCACAATTTCCAACAATACTGCTCGCAATGGAGCCAAGACCAGTGGAAGCGGGAGGGGTGTCTTCCAGTCCCGCACATCCCAGGCCACAGGGGCTGCTTGAGGCCCTCAAGTGAAGACAACAGCATTATCTGAGCAGAGAGCAGCATGCTCTGGATATCTGTTGGTCTAGGTGTGCGCAGAACCCAGCTTTAGTCATTACCATGGTGTCACTAGGGAGCTTCTGCAGCAGTGGCTAGCTACTTAGCAAGGGCTGCACACCAGGAATTTCCATGAAGCTTCTTAACAAATGCCCAGGCCTCCAGGTTCCAATTTTGTTGGTGTGGAAGGGCTTGAACCTCTCCCACTTCTAGATCTATGAATAATTCTGATCTGTATGATTAGCTGGGAACCAGTGTGAGCCAGTAAAGGGATTATTCAATAAATTGTACTGACTGTGATGTGTTACTATTACACATAAACTATGAAATTTAACTAGGGAACTGAATTATTATTTGCCTTTCCCCCTTAGATTTTGCTACATGTAGGCCAGGCTAATCTCAACTTGACAATCCCCCTGCCTTAGCTTCCAAAGTGTTGGGATTAAAGCTGTGGGCCACCACAATTAGTCCTTATATTTTTATTATTGTTTGTTTTCTTCATTGAGACAGGGTTTCTCTTTGTAGGCTGGCTGTCCTGGAACTGACTTTGTAGACCAGGCTGGCCTGCCTCTGCCTCCTGAGTGCTGGGATTAAGGGTGTGAGCCACCAAGCTATTTTTGTTATTTTTGCAGTCCTGGGGATTGAACACAGGCCTCACACATGCTACATAAGTACTCCACTGATATCTCACTTTTTATTGAGATAGCCTGGGCAACTTAGTAAGACCCTAACTTAGTATATATTTTTATGTGTCTGGGTGTTTTGCCTGTGTACAGTGTGCATGCCTGATACCCAACCAGCTCAGAAAAAGGTGCTGGACCCCTCTAACTGGAGTTATGGACAGTTGTGACCCACTGTGGGTGCTAGGAACCAAACTCCAGTCCTCTGTCAGAACAGGTGTTCTTAACACCCGAGCCAGCCCTTCAGCCACTAACCATGAAATGTTAATGCTCCTGCCTCAACTTTGGAGTAAGTAAAATTACAGGCCTGTGCTACTAAGCTTGGCATTTTACTTACATTGGTTAATTTATTATTTATTGACTATTTAAGTCAGGTCTCAAGTAGCCTAGGATGGTCTCAACAAGCTACACAGCAAAATATGACTTTGAACTGCTGATGTTCCTGCCTCCACCCAGCCACCCTACTGCTAGAAATAAAGGTAAGCGTCACCATATCTAGGTTACGTTGTGGTGTGTGGGATCTAATCCAGGGCAAAATGTATGTTAGACAAGTACACTACCAACTAATCTGTATTCCCAGTCCACTTTTAATTAATTAAAATCCACATAATCACACATGGCTAGTGGCTATCATACTACAGTGTAATTTGAGAGCTATGTTTCCAAATAATTTATCACTTCCTGCTACATATGGGTCCAAACCTATTAAATTCTATACAACAGTAACATACAGAAAGAATAATTTAAGAATAATGTGACAGACTTGGAATTTAAATCCTAACTCACTGTCTGGACTGGAACACTTTAGTTCATTACCTAATATGTACATAACACACAGCTTCCCATAGGCAGATGTGGCGATTCATGTCTATCATCTCAGTACTTGGGAAGCCGAAGCAGGAGGATCATCATGAGTTCCACACAAATCAAGACTACAGAATAATCTCGAGGTCAGCCTGGGCTACAGAATAAGACAAAAAATAAGCTTCCCACAGTGCTTGTATTTAAATGTCTTTCCAAAAACTATGTATTTCTAGCTATGTACGTTCGTTCCTGTTTCTGCTGTCTCATCCACCATGGCTTCCTCTCACCCCAGTGTTGGCAACTAAACTTAAGGTCTTTTTGTGCTTTTCCAATTATTCCCAGACCTTATTTGGCTTCTAGGAGCATAACTCAACCTGTCCACATGCAACATGTGACTTTTAGTCCACTTCAAGTCTCTCGAACTTCTTCATGACCTAAGCACTGGAAGACTTAACTGTACTAACTACCCCAATAAACTGCCCGTGTTTCTGAAGTCCAAGGTAGTTTACTTTGTTTTCAAATGGCACAGAATCTCACTATGTTGCCCAAATTGAACTTAAATTCCTGGGCCCAAGACTCCAGAATAGCTGGAATTATTGGCTAAGTTCTGGGACATAAGAGTTCAGATATTCTATTTTCAAAGTCCTCTTAAATACCCAAATACAAGGCTGGACAACTGCTCAACAGTTCCTACTGAGGGAAGGGACAGGTCAGTGAGGTACACTCCAGAGAGAAAGCCAGAGCTACCCAGCCAGGAGGCAGCAGGTACTTTCAACCCCAGTATCAAGTATGACTCTGGGAGCAGAGGGAGAGAAACTGACTGTACTGAATTAGAAGAGGGGAAGTTAAAACAGTCCAGAAGGAACAATGGCATTGAGATAACCCAACCTGTATCAGCAAGGGTTCTAATAATGCATACCCAGCCCCAAACACATGGTCAAAACTCAAAAGCTTACAGTGGCATGGTAGCACATACCTGCCCTGCACGCGGAAGGTCTTAGACTACTCTGGCCTCACAGTAGGACCCTTTAAGGGACAGTCAAACAATAGCTTCTCAAAACGAAACTGACATTTTTGGTCATCAAACTCATTCCTCTCACCAAAGGTTTATCACGATCAACAGACCATTGCAGCTTATTCACCAAAAATATGCTCAACCAACCAAACCACTCTGGTCTCATGTCAAAGGCACAGCATATCAAAAGAGAACCTAACTCACTTCTGAGATTTTAGGGGAAAAAAGTAAAAGATACGCGGTTTGCTGTTATAGGGGAAGGCACCACCCCCAATCTCTTAAAGTAGAGAACATCAAATCTTCATCAATTTATTGAAACAGAAAATTTTCTACTTCATGTAAAATAGAAAAGGCCAGTATCAGTAGTTAGGAGCCACAAAGGAAAAACACCAAATCATAGCTGCAGAAGAGCCAGAGATTCCACTCTGAGGAAGATAGAGAGGAAATCCTTTCAACGGGAAACCACAGGAGTAGATTACTGTGATTACACTTCAAAAGCAAAGGCTCTGCCTCAGAGACACAGAATTGAGAGGAAAATGCTGGCCCTTGACCAGGGAAGTCAGGCCCTGCTATACACTCTCCTGCATTCATAAAAATAAAGGGGGAAGAGCCATAAGAAAATGTGTAGTAGAGTACAACACTTAGCTCCTTGCAGATCACTGGCCAGGCTATAAAGTGCCTGACAAATGAAATGAATGCAGTTTGGGGCATCAAAGGCGCATGTGCTTAGCAGGCCTATCCTTCTGAGTTTATTTGATACAAACAGCATACACAGGACACTAACAGACTTGGAGAGTTCCCTGCTTCCAGCAAATGGCCTTACAAGCACCTCTGGACCAGGAGGCAGCTACTGGAATCACTCACAAGTTCTTAATGTACAAGGAAAAAAGAGCCACAGTGGCCGTGTGAACTGCTGAATGTAACAATTGAGCTTTAAGGTTCATCAGGGTTAAGTGTCAGATAACCAGTTTCAGGACACTCAAAATAGTAAACATAGTTGCAAATTCTCTATCTGACCATAAGCCACAGAAAGAGGAGACAAGACCAGGCAAGCACTAACACTTCCAAGCACCAGAAGATACCTCCCTACACCATGTGGTAGTGGAACCAGGAAAATACAAACTCTGGTCCTGAAAAAAAAAGTCTGAGAGGGTATGGACAGTCTGAAGCCAAAGATACAGAGAGGAAGTGACCAGAAGCAGAGGTAAGGGCCAACTTTAATGCCCAGCAGTGCCAAAGACCAGAAAGAATAAAATGAAAGGTTGGCCAGGGACTGCCAAGAGTCTCCATGGTTGGAAAGGAGAAGTCCTGACCAGCACACACTTGTGCTTTTGCTCTAGATGCCAACTAGTCGGTGCCAGGATAAACCTAGAGCCATACCCTTGGATTTTGAACCTCCAAATATTATTTTGTACTTCTTGTGCTTTCAATTTATTCCTGGCCAGATTTGTTTATGAGTTTTAATAATAACAATAAAAATGCATCCCTGGCTCTTTAACCGAAAGAAGCCCCTAATTGATTCCCACAGTAATTAACCTGCATTTTACCTCAGAGAGCGGTAGTTAAGGAAGTCGGCACTGCTATTTATAACTCATCTCAAATTGAGGGCAGACTGCCTAAAATCTAACACATCCCAGCTGTACTCCTGTTTGAACTGGGGCCAAGGGAATTTTTTAAAGCAATCTTGGCACCGAATGAATGACACCAACAGTATGAGAGCGTGAGTGGTTGTGTTGTGGTGACGTAGCATTGGAGGTGGAGGGGGGGCAGTGTACTGTGATCCCTCTCGTGCACGCCTGCTGCTTGAGTCCCAGTACAGTAAGCTGGGAACCGCCCACTGAGAGCCAAACACAGGAAAAGCCTTTTCCTGTGGACCGCCTAGAAGTGAGAAACACATGGCTAATCTGCATAAACTCGAAGCCACACCGCCCCTGCCAGGAAGGTTAGTGCTCGTAATCTCTGGCCATGAAGCTGGCTGCCTGGGAAGACTTGGACTGGCGCCTGATAACCCAGAAAGAGCCGAGAGAACAGATGGGTAAGGACCCCAGCAGAATACAGCCTCGGGTCACGTGACTCACCACATGGCCCCGCCAGCACAAACTATTGTCTGGCTGCAGAGCTTCTATACAAAGGCACCAGGCCTCCACTTCCTGTGATTCTAGGGACTGGCAGCAGCTGTTGATCAGTTCCCGGAGGGGACCCTCCTCTGTTAAGGGGCACTCCAAGCAGGGATAAGTGCAAAAGTTAAGGCCTCTCCCAACCAACAAACAGGCTTTTACTTTCCCCACCAGCTCCACGGAAATCACTTAGATCTTAGGACTAAAGAGACTTCTGCAAGAACAGCCTTGTTCCCTGGTACATAAACTGAGCAGCATAAATCATTCCATTGTCCCTTTTCTCTCTAGCTACAGGCCATCTCTGCCTACCTCCACTTCCTCCCATACACCATGGCATTGAGGACTGGTCAGATTCTTACCCAATCCAAGAGGAAGTACTATGAAACCAGAGAGATCAGTTCTGTCCTAAACCCGGCATCCTAAAATGAGGTTATTGGGGGCTATGGGATGGGGTATTGTTTTGTTCTTTTGATAGTGTTTTGCTATCTTGTCCAGGCTGATTTCTAACTCTTTGGCTCAAATGATCATAAGCAGTGCTGAGACTACAGGCAGTTTACCATACCAGCCATGTGGAAACATGACTACACGCCAGGACAATAAATAACCCCCCCCTTCCCTCCTATTATATTAGCCTTACCAAAGCCAACTCATCCATGGAGAAATGGAAATCACTAACATTTTATCCAGAGTCAAACCCACCTAGCCTGGGAGTTTCGTTATTGATAATCTGGAGACCATATGCCAATTTACTTCTTTACAGACAATAAAAACACTCATTCAAATTCCGGACAAACTGGTCATCTCCTATGTGGTTGCTACTTTGCAACCACCATCCCCCAAAGTCCATTTTGTTGTATTAAATCTTTCAAACTTCCCTATGTTTAACAGCCGAATAAGAGCATGCTTCCAATCAATCAGTAAGGACAGCGAAAAGACCTGAGATCCTTCCGGTCCTTCCAAGCCCACACTACCTCATAATGATACTGAACAAGCTGGGCATGGTTGGCCCATACATACCTATAATAATCCCAGCACTCAGGACACAGAATATTCAAAGAATGGTCTGGGTTAAATATCCAGACAGACACTCCCACCCTCCCAAAACTAGATTTTAACTCAAAATAAGAAAGAGTTGACTATGGATCCCTATCCAAACGGAGCAGAGAACTTATTATCCTTGAGAAAAGACCAAAGAAAAGCAGTCACTAAACCAGCGAATAGACCGTACGGATGAGAGCCAACCGTAATGACCACTCACAGCTGCCCACCCAAAACACTCATGCCAGAAAACCCACAACCAGGCGCCTGTTATTTCTTCACTGGCACCAGAAAGAGAACGTCAAATAAGCAGCTAGAAAAACTAATGAGTTGCCCTACAAATGAGAAAATCCTCAGTCCATCCATGGCACTTTCAGCAGCCACCTTTTACAGAGGAAGGCTCATCCCAAACAAGGGAAGACTGCTTGGTGGTAAGACTCCCCAGTTCTCCTCCTTCCAACTGTAGTGTCTCTAGGGAAAACAAGCAATTTTTCAATAAAAGTATTCCTCTTGCTGGGTGCTGTAGTCAATGTCTTTAACCCCAGCAGAGGCAGGCTGATCTTCAAAGTAAATTCTAGGACAGCCAGAGCTACATAATAGAGAAACCCTACCTCAAAAACAACAACAACAACAACAACAACAACAGGCCCCCAGATCTAAATAAGAAACACAGGGCCATAAAAACAGGGCAAGGCCCCAAGAGAACAAGTAGAAACTGAAAGTTATCTGATAAATCTAGAGCTCCCTGGTTTACAACCCTCCAGGATAAGACAACCATTGCAAGTTCCTGGGGAAAGCACACTGAGAAGTAGAACCAGTGGGCTGCAATCCCAGTTCCTACAGCAGCTCCATGGGAAGCAGACAAAAAAGTGAATCAATTTTAACTCGTGTTATGGGTCCCAATCCTACCATCCAGATTCTGAATCAGTGGCAAGAAGACAGGGTTAAGAGTCTTAATCTGGGGAGATCTACACATTTATTGTTTGTACCCTTAACTAGCATAAACTCTAGGAAGTCAGAATTGCAGGCAAGGTTTCCCACTTTAAGAAAAGGTCTTCAGACAGTAGGCTAAAGGCTCCAGGCCCAGTGGAGGTGGTGCATGCCTTTCATCCTAACACTTGGGAGGCAAAGGTGGGCAGAGGTTGGTGAGTTTGAGGACAGCCTAGTCTACAAGGACAGCCAGGGTTGTTACACAGAGAAACAAAAGACATGCTCTGAGAGTCTGCATGGCCTTGCTGAGCAATTGGATTGAGAGCTTTGCCGGTGGTATTTCTAACTCTTTGGCCTTCAGTTTCTTCATCAAAGTAGAAAGGTAACTGGGCATAGAGGGAGAAGCAGGCAGATCAACTGGAGTTTTCCACTGAGTTGGAGGCCAGCCAGGTCTACATAATAAGAGCCTATCTCAAAACATACATGCACATGAGTGTGTGTGTGTGTGTGTGTGTGTGTGTGTAGAAATCGTTTTCTAGAGAATAGCCAGGCATGTGTATTTCATTCACAATAGTCATTCTACTACTCAAGAGACCAAAGGAGAATTGCACTTTGATGACAGCTTTGAAAAACAAGGTGAGAAACTATCCAAAAAATGGATGATAGATAGATAAATAGATAATGATTAAGGAGCATGCCAAGTGAGTAAAAGTACCTGCTGTACAAGCACAAAGACTAAGTTCAGACCCCTGCTCCCATGTGGACACCAAACACAGGAATGGGCTTCTATAACCCCAATGCTGGGGAAACAAAGACAGGTAGGTAGAGCTGGGCCAGCCAGTGCAGCCCAAATAGCAAGCTGCAGGTTCAGTGAAGAATACTACCTCAGAAAAGGGATGGAGAGTGACAGGGAGGCGCCCGCAACAGACCTGCACGAGCAGGAGCAGTGCACACACAGAGTGAGCTAAGATTCGTAACTCAGTGCTTGTCTAGTATGAAGACCTGGATTTGATTCCCAGCACTGGGAAAACAAAGGAGAAAAAAAAAACATATTTCTTGGCTACGAGCCAGCCTGAAATAACTGAGATAAAAAAATACAATCATCATACAGCAGCCCCTCCCCATCTGAAACTTCCCACAATCGATATACATGCTCTTTCTCTCTCTCTCTCTCTCTCACACACACACACACACACACTTTTAATACATACATGGCTGAAGAAATTGAATTTATGTATTATACATGGCAAGAGGTTAACAGTAATAAATCATTTGCAACAACAAGTTAGAAGTGTCTATCTCCCAAAGACATGGAGTTTTCCATAGAGTATTTTCAGACAGGAGTAGAGTGTGGTAACTAAAACCTCAGAAAGCAGAACCATAGATAAGAAGGAAGACTACCATCCTGCTGCAATGGTGTCTGAGGGGTCCGAGGGAACAAGTGAACCAGTGAAAAGTGTGCCTCAATCCAACTAGACACGCTCCAGTCTTGAAGACTATTTATTCATTGATCCTGGAACACTCATTTCTTCCAGACAGGGACCTTAAGTTAAACAATTCTCCAAGGCTGAAGATGTAGCTCTGAACAAAAAACACGGGGTTCACTTTCTAGCAAGGCATAAGGTGACAGGGGATGGGGAAAACAGATGGGAGACAGACAGATGACCATGCCTGAAATCCCAGGACTCAGATGAAAGCACTAGGGGGATGATCTGAAGTTCCAGCCATCCTCCGCTACAGAGCTGAGGCCAGAGTGGCCCACATAAGACCCATCTCAGCATACACAAACACATGCAACTCCTCAACAGACAGGCTTCAGGGAGGCCTTTCCTGTGAGCCATTTAAAAGGCAGACCCTGAATCTTTGTACAAACAGTCTCTTAATTTTCTTCTTCCACCACACCATCACCACACATGGCAGTAGATGTGTACCCTAGACAGGAGGAAGCTACTGGTGTGAGATTTAATGCTGGGTCTGTTGTCTAGAATCCTTAGCCAAGTTCCTGCTTCAGTCCCAAATTTCTAGCAGCAAACACAGCTATTAACACTTACCCCCAAACACTCAAGAACAAAAGTTTCCCTTGATCAACTGGAGGCTAACTGGTGATCACATGAAGGTTGTAATTAAGAACAAAACAAAAGGAGAGGGTGTGGCACCACTTCAGCAAGTGCTGCCAGTGAAGCCAGCATCCACCTGTACAGCAGGTAAACCTTAGGCTCGGCTGGTTGTGTAGCATAGTCCATCCCTTTTGATTCTAGCTACCCAGAAGACTGAGGCAGGAGACTGGAAAGTCGAGGCCAGCCTGGGCAACACAGCCTGATACTATCTCAAATAAAAAACTTTGGGCAGACAATATTGGCTATAGGATAAGTAAGGCACTTGCCCCCAAGCCTGGAGACATAAGTCCCTCGTTCAGGAGCGAATGGTAGGAAGGAAGGAACCAATTTCTGTTGTTCTCTGATCTCCACGCATGCCATGAACACTCCATCCCCCACAAGTAAGGAAAAATTTAACATTTCCAAGTTTAACAAAGACATTTGACAGCTCAGACGTTAAATACACAAGGTGAAGTACTTGTTGGGAGTGCCAGCATCTGCAGAAGCCACCTTACCCTGACACCCCCAAAAGCAAAAGGCTTCAGTCCTGAAGTAACTTTAAAAACATCAACACACAAATTAGAGTCCAAAGCACCTATTTTCAGTCTGTTTTCCCAGAGGAATTTGCTCAATAGCTCCTTCCAAGGAAGGATTCTGACAGCACAGCCATAGCTTCAACAGGGGCCAAACTAGCCACTCCAATTAAATTCTCCCTCTCTCTCTCTCTCTCTCTCTCTCTCTCTCTCTCTCTCGCTCTCTCGCTCTCTCGCTCTCTCTCTCGCTCTCGACAGCTCTTACTTACCAGAACTTAATCTTTGGAGCAACCAAGGGAAAGGAAGTCAGAACTGACCAATACTAACTGAGAGTTAAACAGCACAAAGACACCTGTTAGCCAAGGAGAACATAGCATTTACTTTAAGTACTTAGCTACAGTCAGGCCTGCCTGGCGGCTCATGTGTGAGGCAAGAGGACTACTGTGTGTTTGAGGTCGCCTAGACTACTTACTGTGTTCCGGGTTATTCTGGTTTATAAGTGTAAGATCCAATCCCAAACAAACACACACAGACACACAGACACCGCTGTTGGAAGATAATCTACCAGAAATTATTCTGAACTCATGCGTGTGTCATTAAGCACAGCCTTACTATTGTCTGTTATTATTCACTTGCAATTTCTTCCTCACTACAAAGTATCCACAGAGGCAGAGAATGTGTGCCCTGTGTCCACAGCACACTGACAGGAGAGCAGCTAGTACCTGCAGACTAGCCCATGGTAGATCCTCGTGAGTTATTATGTTGGCAAAATCCCAATTATCATATGCTTAACTTAGGTGATCTTTCAGCACGAATCACGGACAATGAAATAAGCAATTTAAAAGTGCAGTCTTGGGGTTGGAGAGATGGCCCAGCGGTTAAGAGCACTGACTGCTCTTCCAAAGGTCCTGAGTTCAATTCCCAGCAACCACATGGTGGCTCACAGCCATCCGTAATAGGATCTGATGCCCTCTTCCGGTGTGTCTGAAGACAGCTGCAGTGGACTCATATAAACAAAATAAATCTTTAAAAAAAAAAAAAAAGAAAAGAAGTGCAGTCTTTGTTACTCATAAAAAGTGACATGACTTAGTACAAAACAAGGCACTTGCACAGGTGAGAGGATGTGATGTCAGAGGAAAGGTACTTCCTCCTGAAGCTATTCTCTGGTGCTTCTGCTAGGGAATGGAGGCTGGTGTAGATGAACCCAGCTTAGCGGAGTGCAGTAGTCCTCTTGGTATCTTTTACTATTCTAATGTGTCATATCTATCATTATGTGATATGGCACAAAAGGAATACAGAGGAAAGATCATGGAACCTGCACACAGGTTCACTTGGGAGAGCACAGAACACTATCCAGTTGTTCAGATTAGATTTAAAATGTTCCTCCACTTTCAGAATCTGGTTTGCAGATAGCATTCAAAACCAACTAAACAAGTAAAGGCAAAAACTAACCCCTTTCTCTTTTAAAAACGCGTGTGGAAGGCACAGACACACAAATGAGTAAATAAATGTAATAAAATTAAACGTACCAAGTCTAAGCTCACAGTGCTATCTCCTGTCAAAGTTTCCCTCCTGTGATAAGAAGGGTATCTATCTGAAGCACCTCCCCAGGAGCAAAGCTCCATTTCTATGGAGACGTGGAAATCAAGTACACCATACTTTGAAACCGAAGAGTAGCAGCAATGCCACTCTTCTGTGTTGACCTCACTAATTCCTATAAGTACATTGGGTTCTTGGCCTAAGATATCAATTTTTCAACGAGGACTCACCCCACATCTACTGACAATACAAGAGGCACAATTTTAGAGTTTGGTTAAAGAATGGCTCAATCTTAGTAAGTCAGCCATATTCCAGATGTGGCCAAATCCTAGGATTTAAGGTCAGCAATTTGGAGATTGATATATCATATAGTCTAGCAAATTCTTTACCCCCTTGCAAAGCCTCAAAAGTATACTGTAAAAAAAAAAAAATTCCTTTAGGCACTGTCCAAAGCAACATGTTCATAGGGCTCTGCTTCAAGATTTTCAATTAAATCCCAACTCTTAACAGGCAGAGTCACGCAGATCTTTGAATTCGAGGCCAGCCTAGTCTACAAAGCAAGTTCCAGGACAGCCAAGGCTACACAGAGAAACAGTATCTCAAAAAAATATTTCAACCAGAAATACATGAGACTAAAGTTCCCAGCTGTCGTTTAGAGGCACACTGCCTTGTCTCCGTAGCTCTCTGGCCAGTTGAATATGCTGGAATGGATACCTGAATACTAAACAACCATGAAAACCAAGACAACATCCAACCTTCTCCCATCTCCCCTCTGCCTTGCCTTGTGAGCCTTGGCGCATACACTCCTCAGAGATTATCTTATTTCAAGGCACAAAAAATGTCCTTTAGTGTATGTGTCTAGGAGATGAGGCCAACTACTTCAATCATCTTTTATTTTAAACCCAAATGCCATCACAAAACCACTGTTGGTCACTTGAGGCTTTCTGAAGGGAGTTTTAGAGAAGTCAGTTCCAAGCTGAACTAGAGAGCAAGGACTGGAATCACAAACTGGAAAGAGAAACAAGGAGTGTCACAAAACTGCCTGTGCCAACTGAACCCTAAAGAGTGAAGAAGGCCAAGATGGTGCTCTAGGCCACTTAGGAACTTCTGTTTATTAGAGAAAAGTACCCCCTGCCTCTAACTAGCTAGGCCTTTACCACAGAGGTAAGACACGGGTAAAATACTAGGACTCTCTGCTGACTGTCACACTGGAAGTGCTAGTAGCTGATCGCCAAGCCCTGCACCCACTCTGGCAGGTGAAGTTAACCACCCCCGAGGGCCCATGGGTTTCATATTCTAATAGCAATGAAGGAAAGAATGGGAGGAGGGGAGGGGAGTAAGGAAACAAAGCCAAAAGCAGGATGGTAAAATGAGTCAGAAACACATGCAAAACCAGAAGGCCCTCTTAAAAAGTATTCCTCCATGGGTTGGTGGGTGGGGGAGCACCCTCACAGAGGCTGGGGGGGGGGGGGGTTTCCAAAGGGGAGACCTGGAAAGGGGAAAACATTTGAAATGTAAATAAAGTAAATATCAAAAAAAAAGTATTCCTGCAGATATACACAAATGCCAATCCGCAGGTCAAACTGCCGGCCTCTTGGAAAACCCTGACCTGTCTGTCCCGGTTCTCAGGCAGCAGAAAAGGGAGGGCTGGCTTGGCAGGAAAGGACAGACAGACACACACTGGCTCTCCATGAGGTGCATCTGACATTTCTGCAACTCTCATTACACTGCCAAGCACCATCTTGAATAACTAGAACTCACACAACTGGAGACAGGCCTTACCTCGAGTGCACACTTCCCAGACAGGACTCACCAACTTCAGGGATGGCATAACCTGCCAGGATTCTACTTTGCTATAACTTCAAAGGGGACACAAGGGAGAAAGTGTAGGCAGGTCACTGAAGAGTTGGGGGGAGAGGGGGTTGACAGATTATTGCACCCCTGTCCTCAGATCTGATGGCAGGATCCGCGATCAGATCATAGGCAGAAGAAACATGGCACTTAGAGGTACAATACTGGTATCTTTTTCTGAGACAGCCTCATGCAGCTGAGGCTGAATGTGAACTCTTTTTTGAGACAGGGTTTCTCTGTGTAGCCCTGGCTGTCCTGGAACTCACTCTGTAGACCAGGCTGGCCTCGAACTCAGAAATCCGCCTGCCTCTGCCTCCCAAGTGCTGGGATTAAAGGCATGTGCCACCACTGCCGGCTGAATGAGAACTCTTAACCCTAGTGCCTCCATCTCCCAGGTGGTGGTAGGATGAGGTGTACACTACACTGATCATATTTGGAGACTCTCAGACATATCCAGAAATAGTCTTGTTTACCTTCCTCCAACCCCCAGGACCACAGATACAGACCACTATCATGTCACCTCACTGCACAACTAGGAGAAGGAAAAACAAGAGGCCATTCTTAAATAACAGAGTGTAGGGATCACCCCACTAGAGCCTATCCTCACTGCCCAGAAGATGACCATCAAAGCCAGTCCTCACTGCACAGCAGAGGACCCATCTGTTGTGTACATAGGTGATATGTTTGGAAATCCCTGAAATGCCCATGCTGAAGGCCTAGCCCCTAAGGGAATGGATTTAGGAAGTGGGGTCCTAGGCAGTATTGGGTTTAGGCTGGATCACAACCGTAGGCCCCCATACCAGGATTAGCACGCTTTAATGGAATATAAGGCCCTGATGAGAAGACGCTAAAACCAGAAGCAACAGATGTCATCTAGAATCTAGTCTGGTGACGTCTTAACCTTGTACTTCCACAGTCCAGAACTACGGTAAATAAATGACCTGTTGCTTAAGCTACACAAACTACATGGTTTTGTTATTTAGTAGCCTATGGAAACTAACAAACTTCAAGCACTTTTACAGCCTTTTCTCTGTCTAGTAATACTTTCACCACAGAAGACAGATGTATCTGAAACATCCATCTACAGTATAATTAGAAGCACCTTGGGCCATTCAGACAAGCCCTGCAGCCCAGCCAACATGGGTCAGTATTTCTCAAATCTGAGTGCCCCTTGGACAGTCAAGTACAGGAGACCACTGACTTCTGGGGTTCAGGGGTTCAGTTTCTAAACAAGGCCACCCAGGTAGTCTCTCAAACTAGGCTAAAATTTAGGTTTTCCAGGCAGAATGGGTGACATGGCCCTCAAGAGGCTGACACAGGGCCACTGCAAATTCAAGGGCAGCGAGGGCTACATAATATATAACAAGACTTTGAGCTGGGCAGTGGTGGCGCACGCCTTTAGTCCCAGCACTCGGGAGGCAGAGACAGGCAGATTTCTTGAGTTCGAGGCCAGCCTGGTCTACAGAGTGAGTTCCAGGACAGCCGGGGCTATACAGAGAAACCCTGTCTTGAAAAACCAAACAGAACAAAAAACCAAAAAAAAAAAAAAAAAAAAAAGGCTGCCAGCAAGATGGTTCAGTGAGTGAAGTGTTGGCCATACAGGCCTGACAACAGTTTGATCCCTGGAAGGAGCAGGATCACAAGGTTGGTCTCTGACCTCTGTGTGCAATGTCACACTTCTGCACCCATACACACACAGTAAAAAGAAAACTTTTTAGAATGTCCATAACCTGTTGGGACTTCCATTTATCTTTAGTATGTATTAGAGCCTTCAAATTTTGTTTTTCATTATGCAGTTTAGAATACAAGGTAAGAGAAATGGTTGATCTAAGATCACATGGCCTAAAGGAAATGTAAAGCTATTATAGAGCTGACTTTCCTGGGAAACTCTGACACTTAACTTTATATGCTCACTTTACCAGGCGTCAAATTAATACAGTAATGCCTTGCTCTCTGACTGGACTCAGAGTTTCTGAAAACTCATTATTCTGTAAATATTTTCATAATGCAAGTCACTTAGACAAAAGTAATTCTATCTTAGTAAGAGCCTGAATCCCATCCCTAGTCTCAAAGGCTCTCTGGATTAACAGGCTCAAAAGAGCAAAATTCTGCCAGTTCTCTTCCCAGGAATTACAAGACAGCAATAGCCAGGCAGTGGTGGCACACGCCTTTAATCCCAGCACTTGGGAGGCAGAGGCAGGTGGATTTCTGAGTTTGAGGCTAGCCTGGTCTACAGAGTGAGTTCCAGGACAGCCAGGGTTACACAAAGAAATCCTGTCTTGAAAAGCCAAAAAAAAAAAAAAATCAAACATAATGCTTGTTCAGCACAAAGTAGGCCATCGTGCAGGTAGATAGCTGCCATGAATATACACTTTCATTCTCAGTAAAGATGCCTGTCCCTAAGCAATGTTTTGGGGAAATTATTCCCTAAATCCATTATGATGTAGGTCTTTTTGTTTTGGGGTTTTTTGGTTTGCTGGGATTAAAGGTGTGCGCCACCACTGCTCTGCCCTGTTTTGTTTTTTTGACAGCCTAGATTCCTAAACAGGTTGAACTTGGAAACCAAAAACATAAGTTATCTGAACGGGATGATAAAGAGTTTCAGGCTCTGGACTTGAAGTAGGACCAGCCTGTGAATTCCACAACCTCAGAATCAGAGCAGAATGCTGTCCAATGGGAAAAGACACAGCCATCTGTGTTTGCCAGTAAAGACATGACAATAAACACAGCAAGTGATCACAGTGTTTCTGCCTAGGTAACCTGTTTGCTAAAGAGAGGAGAAGGCTGTGCCGTCCACCCCATCCCAGGGAACTCACTGGGCAGAACCTCTAAAGCAACATACTCTTCTAGTCGGCTACCACACAGTCAAATTCATACTGTTCTAAAAGTCAAAGCGCACGCAGCACTCGATCAGGTGAGAGTAAACAGGCTCAAATGCATCCTTGCTGGGAAGGCTCACAAGCAGGCTGTAAGCAAGGAAAGAGAAACAGGAGGCAAAACAGAACAAGGCACCCAGCAAATGGTTGTTTTTTTAAAAGTAACCATTTAAATCAGTGTCACACCGACCCATCACATGGCTCACACTTCCCCTCGCCCATCACACTGGTGCTATATCTTGGGGGTGTGCAAGGGGTCCTTTTAATGGAGATAAACAAGCAAGCTGAAAGCTAACAAGATTAAGAGTGAAAAGCATATAAAAATCTTGGCTGCTGGTGATGATCCACAGAAAATCATGGATGTGCCAACTCCAAGGGTGAAGGAGATCTAACATCTAACACTGCAGACTTGGGAATGTAGAAGCAACAAAGTCGTAAGTAAGGACACCCAAATGCAAAGGGCAGGTGGGGGGCGGGACATGGCACATTTCCTCTTCACAGGGGTGAAGATTGATTCAAACAACGCTCACTCTCTGGGTCTGCAGAGGACATACAGCCCAGTACCCAAAGCCCATTAGTATTCATTACCAACATAACTTCCTGGAGGATGACAAAAATCTGTCCTGGATTACTGAGTGATTTCTAATATGCACCATAACCAACACTTAAGTCAACATTTAGGGATGGAATTCCCTCTGCAGCTGGCTGGAATGCATTCTTGGCATCAGGCTTCTTCCCACTCCAGTCCACTCTTACAACATGCAGAAGCCACTGGGAAATACTCAACCTGTCCCAAGACACTCTCTTCCCACAGGTGTAGGTGACCTCCCCCAGACATCTTCTTCACATGCAATATAAGAACAAAACACCTTTCCCTCATTTTAATGGGTGAAGGCCAAATTCACTGAGTAGTTAAAAGTTATTTAGTCAATGTTTACCCTAACTTGATTCCTCTAATATGTGGGACAAGAGCTCAGTGATGGGTGATTTCTGCTCTTGCAGAACGCAAGGGAGCTAGAGTTGAGTTTCCAAAACCCACATAGCAGCAGCTCACGACTACCTGGAACTGCAGTCCCAGGAGATCCAATGCCCTCTTCTGAACTCAGCGGGCTTATGTATGCATACAATGCACACGGGCACACTCAGATATGTAAATAGCTAAAGATCAGGTGCCATGTGGGATTAAGGAGTTCATCTTCAGGTCCTGCACAGCACTTTCCCAAAATGCAAAAACTCCAAGGCAAGAAAGTTTAAAGAGATATGGGGAAGGAAGATTTCTTTGGTTGGTTTTGGAGACAGGGTTTCTCTGTGCAGCCCTGGTTGTCCCGGAACTCTGAAAACCAGGCTGGCCACAAACTCAGGAATCCACCTCCCTCTGACTCCCAAATACTGGGATTAAAATCGTGCACCACCACTGCCCCAGGAAAGAGATATTTCTAAATTAGAATCTGTATCAAGATTCCAGATTTGCACAGCAGATAAGGTGGTTCAGTGGGTAAAACTGTTAATAACAAGCCTGACCTGCATTCAACACCGTCCAGCCCTGCATGCATGCTCTATAAGAAGGTAGGCACAAAGAGGTGTGTCAACTCCTCCAGGTAAACTGTCCTCTGATCTCTACACTTCATGGCAACTATGAACACGCATGAGCGTGCGCGCGCGCGCGCGCGCGCACACACACACACACACTTTAAAGGAGATCCACACTTCCATACGGGTGAAGTATAACCTATCCACTTCCAGGACGAAGCAGGTTTTTTCTGTGTTTAAGTGGTTTCACTTTGGCCACACAATCCACACTTGGGTAGTAAGCATCCACTGATGGTTCAAACAGGCTCACCAGTAGGTGAGAAAAAAAATCACAGCCACTGCATTTCAGAGGCTCCATATGGAGTGTGTTTGTAGCATTGAGTTTCTTGGTCACAGTCAATCTAATAAACAGTCTTAAAGCCATTTCTCCAAAGGGACTACGGCAAACTGAACATATGCAGTCTTATCCAACCCAAGGAGTACAAGGTCTACAGCAACTCAGCTTGAACACAACTGCAGCCCTTCCGAAATAACAGCAGTGTAAGCAAGCACTGTAGCTTAGCACTATTGTAAGTGGGCAGGTATTAGAGAAACGGCTCAGTGGTTTAGAATGCTTCCTGTTCTACCAGAGGACCCGAGTTCAGTTCCCAGCACCCACACCGGTTGGCTTACAACCACCTATAACTCTAACTCCAAGGGAAAATACTTACTCTCTGGCACCTGAATACGTGACATCCACTCACACAATTTGCAAAGAAAATTCAGCTAATTCTAAGAACATTGTCCAGATCTACCAACCAAAACTCAACTACCACAACTACAGGGCTATCCAGAATGTTCAACTCCGAAAGTGACAAGACCTTCTAAATGCAGAAATTGACATCAAACTGGTCTAGAACTTAGCAGATTCCAACACAGCCAGAAAACACCAAGCTCATGCAGCCAGCCATTCTTCTTCAGGTATCTTATGTTTAGCACACTGTCTATAACACTAACATAAACTAGAAGTCCAGAAATAACTATACAGTTTGGACCCAACAAAGTCATGAAACTAGCAATCATTACGGATAAAGGGCACGGTCGAATCTTTAGTTTGTCAAATGCTACCCATCCAATTGTGACTGTCCCTCAGCCCCTTATACCCTTCAGCCTGTATGCTTTTTTCCCCCAAGAATGGGTTTCTCTGGCAGTCTGGGCCGTCCTAGAACTAGCTCTGTAGAACTCACACAAATCCTCCTGCCTCTGCCCCCAAGTGCTAAGATTAAAGGTGTGTGCCACCACCCGGCTCTAGCCTACAGGCCTGACCTGGGTATACATCCACAGCAAACCACTTTGCTAAGTTTTCTGGATGTGTGCACACAGCCCAAGATAATTCAATTCCTTTACAGCAGAAATTGCCTCGATCTTTTCCAGGGAGTGTGTGGGGTTGAAACAGTCTTCTATGTACTGCAGGCTGCAAGTGGTTCTCCTGCCTCAAGCCTTCCAAATCCCAAACCCCAAGTGCTGAGATTAAGGCCTATGCCTTCACACCCTGCTGTTTCTACCCATTAAATCCCTCTCTAGTACCTAGTCAGCATTAAGTATTTGGGCTGATTCCTCACCCCCACTGGAATCTTCAGATCTTCTGCTCTGGAAATGATGCTCTCAGCAACAAGACTGCAGTTCTAATAACCTTTGCCTTTGTAATGGGAAAGATCTTAAAATATCGGACAATCAAAGTCAGTGTCATCCCAAGTCATTTTTTTCTTTTTCTTTCTTTTGCTTTAAAAGCTGACAGCCTGCCGGACAGTGGTGGCGCACGCCTTTAATCCCAGCACTTGGGAGGCAGAGGCAGGAGGATTTCTGAGGCCAGCCTGGTCTACAAAGTGAGTTCCAGGACAGTCGGGGCTATACAGAGAAATCCTGTTTCGAAAAACCAAAAAAAAAAAAAAAAGCTGACAGCCTAACAGAGCTGAACCTAAAAATGACGGTCGTGGCCGTAACTACATTCAATGTCCCCACCATTATGTAAACTAAATCAGATAGGCTCTCATTATCTTTAAAACAAAACTTAAAAAAAAAAAATAAAAACCAGAAACACCTTTTTGTGATGTAACTGGTGACAGTCAATGGATTTAGTTCCTTATTTTGGGGGTGGGAGCAGTGAGGGTAGTGGTAAGACAGGATCTTACTGTGTAGCCCTGGCTGGCCTTAGAGATCCACCTGCATCTGCCTTCCAAATCTGGAATTATAGGTGTGGGACACCACACCTAGCTCCCTGGATTTAGTCTTAAAAGACAATGACGGTATTATTCTAGTCTTTTCACAAGGCTACCAAATCAGGTTATTCCTTCTCCATAAAAAGAAAGTTATCACTGAAGGATCAAATCCAGAATTTTTTTTGTTTGTTTTTTGGGGTTTTTTTGTTTGTTTGTTTTTGTTTTTATTTGTTTTTTCAGAGACAGGGTTTCTCTGTGTAGCCCTGGCTGTCCTGGAACTCACTCTGTAGACCAGGCTGGCCTCAACTCAGGCTGCCTCTCTGCCTCCCAAGTACTGGGATTAAAGGTGTGGGCCAAAAAACTTCTAAACTCCACCCAGGTAACCTTGAAATAGGATCTAGTCAGCTGACTGACCCAGAACTGGGGAGATGAGAAGACTTTTAGCATGTGTATTACAGAGCAGCCCTGTAAAAACTGTATAAACACGCCTGGCCCTTGAGTGAGGGGTTTATAACTCTCAGCTGAACAAGAGATGGAGGCTAACAGCGAACCTTCAGTATCTTTCTCCTTCCTGGTATTCCAGAAATGTAAATCCAATCCAAGACCTCGAGCCAAACTACAAATCCTCCTCCAAAGAACAAGGCTTTAACTCAAGAGTCCCCTAAGCCAAGCTCCTGAACACACTTACTTCACTACTGAAACTGAAGGCGATCTTCCCAAATTTCTCTAGGCAACTGCAACTGACTTAAAGTTTCAGGTCTTCAACTCAGCAGGGCCTCGGGCTGCAGAGGGGACTTTTCCTTGGTAGTTCTTTCAGATCCTCTGCAGACCTCTGCCCTGCATACATGCTGCATGCATGCACTCACTACCTTCTTCTCCAGCCCTTTTTCAAGGGTTACTTTATACCTTGTGAGATGCCTAGCATTATCTTTGCCTGAAAAATGTTTATTAATTTGCCTGTCAAACATTCTATAGAGCCGTTTACATCTTAGAACAGAAACCTCCTGGGTACATATTGACAGCTCAGCAAGTATTTACACAAAGCTCTGAAACATTCGGTTTCTTCAGAGGGAGAAGCTGCTGTGTCAAGCAGAGAATATCAAGCACTGTTTCTTCTACCTTCAGTCCTCCTCTGCAGAGGTAAGCTCTCTCCAGCACAGCCCCAATATGCAGCAATTACAATTCTAAACTACTAAAAGAAGGAAAAAGTGAGAAATTCAGGTGTGCTGGGGAACACACATTTCCAGGACTAGATAGAGCAAGCCATACCATGTAGTTCTTTAAACCAGGGTAAGAGGAAGGCAACCTAAAGAATTTCCTGTTTAACACTTAGTTTTTCCTGTTCCAAGCTCAGAACTTTTGTTTCTCTCAGCAAAACTTACAGGGCAAGTCCAGGCATTCAGGTTACAACCAACCGCCCAAACCAGACCTAGACCTGCCCAAACACCGAGTCTCAAGAGCTAAATGCTACCTCTCTCCACAGTATGCTGATGTTAAATTGTATCAATACCTACTTCCTATCCCACCCCAGAGGCAAGCCTCCTGGGGATCCTAAGGCAACTAATTTCTTCAAGTCTTACTGAAGTCGGCCTAGTATTTCATGCCTTCACTGTTTTGAAACCTCTGACCAGGTGAAATAACTAATGAACAGATTAACAGTTTTTTGAGACAATTTTTTTTCTATGTAACATTCAACTTCTCCGAGCTTGTCCCTGCAAATGCCAGGAAACAATTTTGAGTTCCTTAGGCCTAGGGGAAGAAAGACAGCTTCAAAACACCACTGAAATTCCTGTCCAATCCCAGGAAGATTTAAGAGTTGGAAAGGCAATCTGAGCTACACACAGCAGGACTCTCTCTCTTACACACACACACACACACACACACACACACACACCCCAGGCAGGTAGGTGGGTGGGTGGGTGGGTGGGTGTGGGCTACTTAAGAAAGACTATTTGGTCCATCTGCTTCATTTAACCGAAAATGCAAATGACTTGCCCTGGGTCAGTTTCATATGGAACCCAACACCACCCCCACCCCACACCCCAGGTGCAAGCTCTGACCCTTCACTAGGCAACACAAAACTCAGTGTGCAATTGAGGACCAATCTAAAATTAAAAAATAAAGGGGGGGGGGGCCAGAATCTCTTTCAAAGCCCAAGGGAGGACACTATCCACTCATTATGTATTCTGTGTACCTCACTGGTTTGTTTGGTACAGGATTTTTGCTGTGTGGCTCTGGCTATCTCAGAAGTCAGGACGTCTTCATGCTTCCTTGGCCTCCCTAACTGGATTACAAGTATGTGCCACCATACTTCCCCCCTGGATACAAGGGTTCTCTAGGTAGCCCAGGCTGGCCTGGGATTCAGTATGTAACCTAGGTTAGCCTTAAACGTATGGTCTTCCTGCCTCAGCCTTGTGAATACAGGAACCCAGGTGTCAATGTCACTCCTGGCTCTTAAATACCATACTTTAAACATCTGCATGCTGCCACTGCTTCTAATAAAACTTAAAAGATTTTAAACAACTCAATACAATCTCCAGGAGAACACGAAAGGGCCCAGTCCGTTGTTAATCTGATAGCCTTCTCCCACATTTAAAAAAGTTCACCAACTGCTATGTAAACAACTATTGTAGCACAGCACAGTGATACAAACTGATCCCACATACGGATGTTAGAACTGGAGGGTGGGTGCTGCACCCAAAAAAAGTCCTTCTAGAGATCTACCCTGAAGCTTGCTGTTCCCTCCCTTCTCACATCACGACCCAATCCATCCCACACCACCATGGACAGTAGACACACATGAAGGATCCCAGCTGTACTGTCAGTGTGGTTTTCCTGGCCCTCCTAAGTTGAGAGAACTCCAACTGTTCTGCAGTCCAGCCAGCCCAGAGTATCTGCCAGTAGGCAGGCATCCTGACAACAAGTGCAGGAGTCCCGCGTCTGTTTCCCAGAGGTTTGGAATCTCAGCTAATAGTGCACAGTAGAAACTAACAGCCATGCAGCCAAATCCAGAACTACTCACTACAGTTCCACTTTGTTTTGTAACTGTGTCTCTGTGGCTCAAGCTGACCTCAAACTTCTGTTCCTTCTCTCTCCACCTCACAAACATACACACAACCTCACCAGGCTGTATTTTGCATTTTCACTATGATAAACTAGTATTACTCTCAAGGTGTGCCTGTTACAAGTGACCCATGGAAAAAGCTTTCCATAAACCATGCATACAGGTGCCCTAAAACCGTGTCATTGTATCACCCGAGCCCTTGAAACATGCTGCTGGTGATTAAAGGGGTGAAGGCAAACTTCACTATGACTGTGCTAGACCCCATGAAAAACACACACTAATCTTTATTTCATAAAAACACAGTCAAACAGCATCATCATCTTACCTAATCATCCATTAGAAGAAAAATATTCTTTTGTTTTGAGACTAGATCTCATTATGCAGCTCTGGCTAGCCTAGAACTCACTCTGTAGACCATGCTGGCCTAGAACTCAAGAGATCCACCTGCCTCTGCCTCTCAAGAGTTACCACACCCAGCCCTAAATATAAATTAAATAAACAAAACAAAACAAAAAACAAAAAAGAAAAACTCTTCCATCTATGCCTGGGTTAAAGAGAGAGGTAACCTTCCTCAATACCTGGGGACTAGGGATATAGCTTCAATGGCAGAGTGCTTACCTAGCATCTGTGAAATTCTAGGTTCAACTCCTAGCACTACATTAAAGCCCCAGCCTAGGGCTGTACAGACAGGTGGCTGAGTACAGAAGAACACTTACTGCTCTTGTGGAGAACCTGGGTTCATTCGGTTCCCAGCACCCACATCAGGCAGCTCACAACAGTCCTTAACTGTTTCAGGGAATCAGACACCTTCTGGCCACTTGTGTCACCTGCATACATCTGGTGCACATAAACTCATGTAGGTGCAAACACATTCACATAACTTTTTAAAATCTACAAAAACAAAACAAACAGGCCTGGCAAAGCATGCCCACAACGATTCCAGAACTTCAGGAGTGGGGGCAGGAGGAACAAGAGTTCAATGTCATCCTCGAGTTCAAAACCAGCCTCAAACTTCAAACGGCTTACCCTCAAGTAGCAAGACTCTCAGAGCAAAGCGTCACTCTATATCCCTAGGGACCACTAGACACCTAGACTGCTGCACACACCTCAAGTTTACAAACTACAGTTGTGCATCTCCCCCACAAGTCACTGCTCTCCAGCTCATCCCCTGCACCTCAGAACTGAAATGAAATTGAATAGATAAAAGAGAACCCCCCCCCCCCCAGGTCATCCAGCAGCAGCAGACTGAGGGTTCTAAACAAGTACCTTACCCACATTCTTATGTTCCCCAGACAAAACATATGGCTAGTACTTAGACACACAGGGAATGTGCAATTATTTAATGACCAAAACCAGAAATTACTGTACCACAAAAGTTGATTAAAAAATAAACAAAACATGGTTCCTTCCTGTAATCCTAGCATTTGGGAGGCAGAGACAGATACATACACATTGTAAGTCCCAGAACATCCTAGGGTACATGAGACCCTGACTCAAAACAAACACACACTCCCAATTATTTCCTAATAATAGTTCTCAACAAAGGTAGATTTCTTAGTCAAAAAAAAGTGAGAAGATACACCTAACAGGATGACTGGGGATGTGTGCACACTGTCTTCTAAGTCAGAACTTATCCCCCAGGCAGCAGAGAAAAGAACTAATATTTGCCCATTCTCACACAGACGAAGACCATCAGGAAAGACTGCAGCATCACAGAAGAGCTACCTTACATGACTATTCTCAAAGTTCCCAGCTTAACACAAGAGTACAAAAGTAGGTGGGGAACAGGAAGAGACACAAGAAACCACTGTTCCACATGAACAAGACCTAGCCAACGGTACAACCGTTGGGAATGGGAACCTGAGGGGGCTTCTCCCCTCCTAGAAAAGATGACTCCAAAGGGGACCTGATATTCCTGGGGAAAGCACCTAGAGAGAGGAAAGTCAAACAAGATGTAGAAAAAGTCACTGAAATGGCAATCATAAGTGCCACTGTAGGTCATCTTCACACCTCAGAAGGGAAGAAAAAGTCACACAAGAAAATACAAAGAAAAATATTGGCAAGTCTCTATTTTAAAGCTCTACAATAACTGATGACAAGACAGAAATATTCCAGAAACAAGGCAGAAATATCCTAAAGCAAGCCTTTAGGAGAAAATCTCTCCCCAGCCCACAAAGGCCATCAGCATCCCTTCAATCGAGCTGTTCTCCCGAAGTTCAATTAACAAAAGGAAGTGCTAACAAGATTCAACACGTAAACAAAGAGACAAGCCTTGCAGAACTCTTGATCCTAGAATCAAATCATCAGACTCTCGGCAAAACATTAACAACAATCAGTACAGATCCCACATCTGCGGTTAATAAAAAATAACCAGTAAAATAATTTCAGTTCTGGAACCGAACAGCGTCAAAACTCGAGACGAATGATCTTCAGAGCCGTCAAAGAACTCATTCATACCATCAGGAAAGTCACAAAACGAAAACCAACAGCAAACCCATTGTAGAGAAAAACTCAGCTACTGTTCCAACAACACAGAATCTATTTCAGACTGCATAAAACATAACAAACAAAATAAATCCAAGGTGCAAGCAAAATGCCATCGCCTCCTCTTTTGTTTCAGGCACAATGTAACAAGGGCAGCCTGTCTGGGACTCTGCTCCTGCTGATACAGTATTGCTGCTTAAACCTCCCTCCTCAAGGTCACAGCCAATTTCAGCTCTGGAATAAAAGGCGGATAGTGGCAGCGATGGTTTGGGTTATCACTGGCAGAAAAGCAGAGTGTAAAAGTTTATGAGCTCATCAGGATTGTTGTACCATTACATCAGAGGCAATTATAAATGGCCAAGAGCAGAAGATGGGGAGCCAATCAGATCACAGATAGGATGTCAACCTAAGACCAACTGTCTCCTGGCTTTGACAGAAGGATTTTACCTCCATAATTCAAATCCCAAACCAAAGCAATCTGCACTTACTACTCCGATCACTCAGCTGTTTACCAGCACTTCCAGAGAGAAGCCCAGGCCACCGGGCCGGCGGAGACTAAGGCAAGAGGTGGCCCGGGCGGCCCAGAGCGAACCACAGTCGGCCTCAAGCTGCCCCAAAGCAGGCCCCAGCTCTCCCCCGAGGTCCCCCCGAGTCCTAGGGGCCACTCTTTAAAAGCATATATTGGGGAACGGCCTAGAGGAAGGCAAGGGGGACAGAGGAGCGGCAGGTGAGCAAGAAAATGTTGCTTCTTTCTCCCGGGTTCCTGACACTGCCTACACCCCTAACCTGAACCCCCAGCACCCCCTCACCCGGGCCTGGCCCTTCCAGGCACACTTTCCCCTGCACCCCCCTGGAAACCCCCAGAGTTCGAAAGGACCAGCGGAGGGGGAGAAACCGGACAGACACCTCTGGAAAAGCCCCACACAAAGGCTGATCGAGGGAAGGAGAGGAAGGCAGACAGGCAGCCATTTTAAGAGAGAAGAGCCAGACAATGGCAGCTCCCCGGCAGTGGGGGCCCAAGGCAGAGGGGAGCCCACGGCCGAGGCCTGCTCCCCGCAGCCGCCACCCACCCCCCTGCCCTGCTCGCCCCAGCCCCCTCCCCACTCAGCTGTGTACCTGAGGGGTCCGGGCGAGCGGCTGCCCCCCGCCGCCGCTGCTCCCGGGGCTCATGGGCGCGTGGTGGCTCCTTTGTTGGGCCCCTCCCGAGGCGGCCGCTGCCGCCGCCGCCGCCGCCGCAGCAGCCCCCCAGCACTGCGAGGCCATGTCCGCCGGGCCTTTGCCCGCGCCCCCGTCCTGGGGCCCGCCGCCGTAGTCGCCCCCGGGGTAGCCCTGGTAGCCCCGGGCCGAGCTGGGCGACGTGAGCAGTTGGTTGAGGGTGGGGGTGGCGGTGGGCTGGGGAGTTCCCCCGCCGGCCGCTGAGGGGCCGCCTCCCCCCATGGCCCCGAAGCGCTGCTGAGCGAAGGACGAAGACGAGGAGGCAGAGGCGCTGGAGGAGGGAGGCGGCTTGGAGCCGGCGGCCGGCGCGCCGGAGCCCGGAGTGCCACCTCTCGGGGAGCTCAGCGCGTAGGCCTGGGGAGGCGGGGGGTAGGCGCTGCGGTTGGGGTAGTAGGAGTTGTACTGGTGGTTGGGGAAGCCGTGGTCGTGCGAGTTCTGCTGGGGCCCGGCGTAGGGCTCCAGGCCCCCGCCACCGCCGCTCTGCAGCGCTGCCAGGCCAGGGCTTTGTTGTCCGCCATGTTGTTGGTGGAAGACGGCGGCCGCCGCGGCGGCGACGGCAGACGGGCTCCGGCCGTAGGGTTGCCCGAAGCCGTAGGCTGGGGGCGGCAGGGCGGCCGCGGCCGAGTGAGGAGGCGCCCCCACCCCGTCGCTGCTGCCGCCGCCGCCGCCGCCCGGCGGCTCCGTGAGGTTATTGTTCAGGGCGGGCCTAGGGCCCGCGTTCCCGTTCGAGTTCTTCAGGTCCGGCTCCGCGCCGGGCCCGCCGCCGCTGCCGGCTCCGCCGCCGCCGCCACCCCCATTGCTCTCGGCCCCGTCCTGCAGCTCCTTTCCCAGCGGCTGCGGCGGCCCCACAGCGGGGCCCTCGCTTTCCTGCCCGGCGGCTGCCTTCATTTCCCCGCGCTCGGCTGCTGCCGCCGCCGCCTCGCCCCCTGCCTCCTCCCGCTGTTGCTGCTCGGCTTTCTTCAGCTCCGAGGGCGGCGGCGGCGGGTTGCCCAGGCTGCTGGCGGCGGCGGGGGCGACCTGCGCGGCCATGATCCCCGCTGTCTCGGCCGCGGAGAGACCCGGCCCTGTCTTCGTCTTCTCCCCCCTCCCACCCCGCCCCGGGGCCGAGTCCCCCGGGCTGCCCTCCCCACCCGCCCGGGCGGGCCTCGCGGGGCTCCGCTGCTGCGCTGCGCTCGCTCCTCTCCCCCCCGCCCCGCCGGCTCAGGCTCCGGGCTGGCGGCGGAGGAGGAGGAGGAGGCGGCGGCGGCAGCCGAGGCGCCGGCGGCTCAGCTGCTCCCGGCTCTGGCGGCTCGGGACCCGGCTCTCCCGGCTCATTCCCCCCAAGCCCTTGCCTGGGAATGAGGGGGGCGGTGGAGGCTCCGCTCCCCAGGGCCTGGCCCCGCTGTGACTCTCCGCTTTCTGCTGCCGGAGAAAGGAGGAGGGAGGGAGGGAGGCGAGGGGGAGGGGGCGGGAAAGGAGGGAGGGAGCGGGGGGAGGGGGGACCCGGGACGGGCGGGCTGGAGGGCGCGCGGCGGCGGACGGGGCGCCGGGAGGCAGAATCGGAGCGCTGCTCCGGCGGGCGCCCTGCCTCGCCTCCCCGGCCGCGGCTCGGGCCGAGGCTGCTGCGCGGCGGCGGGCGAGCGAGCGAGCGTTCGGGCGGGCGGGCGGCGGGACTGAGCAGCTAGAGCGCCCCACTCTCCTCCGAGTCCCCCTCACTCCGACACGAGGCTCAGCACTGCCATTTTACCCAGCGCCGTCGCGGCCGCCTGAAAAACCCGGAGTGGAGCGCGGAGCGGGTGCAGGCCGTGGAATGGACTCGCTCCCTTCCCCTCACAAAGGAGGAGGGGAGAGAACGAGCCGCGGCGGCGGCAGCAAGCCTCAGCCTCTCTCGCTCGGCAGCGCCGCCGCCGAAGGCTTCGGGGAAAACCCGGCCCGGAGCCCGCGCCTCCGGAGCCTGCGCCGCCTCTCTCTCGGCGTTCCCGTCCTGGCCTGTCCCCTCCTGGCCGCTCCGAAGGGAGCGGGCCGCGTGAACTTTACCCGCGCCAGCAAAATTGGCCTGAGCCCGAAACCGCGGCCGCCGCGGCCCGGACCTGACCCCCTGGCACAGGGCCCTGGTCTCTTGGCTGCGACTTAGCACCTCAGCAGCACTTTTCTTCCTCAAAGCCTTTTGCAGACCTGCTCTAGAGACCCAACAGAGTGAGCCCTGCTTTTTACCCCCTTTGGCTAGCCCCAAAGGAGGACTGACCATTGTTCAAACTATCGCTTCTCCCATGCTCTGCCTTCATTAGCCCTTCCTGACAAGGCCCTGGAGGCACGAGGTCTGGATTATCCCCATTTTACCAACAGACGGCAGGGAGGGCACTGCCCAGGTCACTTAAAGTCAGAGGGCAGAAGAGTGTGGCTATAAAAAGTGGAGTCTCCAAAGCTGCATCTTGTCTACTTAAGCCTGAGAAGAGGAAAAGAGAAAGGAAAGGCACTTACGTTGTGAACAAATCCAACAACTGGATCAGTGTCAGGAGGTTTGAAATCAAACGTGGTCATCCCACCCCTTCTCTTAAAATGGTGGCTACTGATGCTTTGGGGGCTTAAGACAGTCCTCCAAGGCAAACCAAGCTCCATTAGCACTTCCTAAGGGAACCTAGCTCACAATGGCCAGTAGCCCCAATCTGCCAAGGCAAGTACCTCAGAAGACTGTAAACAGCCCACAGAAGAGGCTCCAGGGACTGAAAGAACCTCAGTGTTCAAAAACCACTGCAGAAGAGAGATGCAGAAAATGGAAACCATTTTCTCTTTAAAGAGAAAAAAAGCAGAGCCTAACAAGGTCACACAGAAAGCGGATGCCCCTCAGATCTGCTGTCTATCCTAAGGTGTAAGACTTCTTACAGTTTCCCAGAGACCCTAAGGCCAGGTTTATCTGAGAAGATCAAGGCATTCACAGAAAAGTTGTCCAGATCTACAGGCCTCACCAAACCTCACAGCAGCCTTTTCTTCTCAGGCAGGCTTGGCATACTCTAACATGGCAAGCTAGGAAAAGCCAGAGGGAATTCCAACTTCTCACCAGGACCAAGACTGCCTTGGGAAAGCATCAATGACAAAGGCCTCTTTTCCTCCCAGATTTTATAAATGGAGACTTTGGACCACAGGCCATTATTTTAGAACTTGTGGATTCTGCAGGCCCCTGGAGTTCTGACCATGTCATGGGTCAACATAAATAATTCTGAAAGGCTAAGTCATTTCTACTACCCCCAAGAAAAACCAAGAACATCCCATACTACAAACCCTTGTAGTAAACTGGGAATGGAGAGATGGCCAGAGCCCCTCTGCTATCCCATCCCCCAACCAAGAACCAAACCAACCTGCCAAGCCGATGGAACTGGCTGGTATAGACCAGTGCCCTCTTTTCATTCACGGTCCTCAGAAGCACAACTCTAGTGGTGCATTAGGTCCTAGAAACCAAATTATAGGCTGCCTCATAAATGGAGCTTTGCTATTTAATCAACTGCCTCGGAGCTGCCAAACAGTCCTGAGTCCCGCACACAAATGAGGAATTTTTTACATGCAATTACCCTGCCATTTTCCTCGGAACTGGGGTGTAATGGGAAACCTGGAGCCCAGTGAAAATCTGGAAGCGAGAATGGATTTGTCTTCAAGGAAAGTCCACATAGCCTTCTTCCATGGCCGTGAATATGAAAAGCGCCAAAATCCCTTTCCCTACACGTGGTCACGCTGTTTTGAAAACAGTCACCATTTTAATCTAGCAGTGAGGCAAAGTGCATAAAAATATATCCACCTGGGTCAGGAGAGGTGTAGTGTGTTTCTTCTTCCCTACTTTTTTTTTTTTTTTTTTTTTTTTTTTTAAGATCTCAAATCCTTAAGAGTCTCTTCCACTCAAAGATCTACAACATTAACCTAAGACTGCTGGGCTGAGGAACTTTCTTAGAAACTGGTCCATCCGCTTTCCCCAGGGGCACTGGGAACGAGAAAGGGGGAGGGGAGGAGCGGGCACGTGGCTGGCCCGAGCAGCGAGACCCCGACTCCCGGCCGTGGGTCCTCCCCTCGGTGGGTATTTTTCCCCCACAGCCCCTGCCTTTTCACCCCACACCCAGGCAGCTCAGGAATCCCGGCGCAGATTATAGGGCTAGGACAGCGCTCTCCTCTCGAAAGCGCCTCTGCCACTGGCAGCCTGATGGCAAATATGGACTGAATCGTTGACATGGAAACCGGACTAAAGTCTCGTTCGCTCGCTCTCACAGGAGAGTTCTTATCACCAAGCCCGGCAGGACGGCAGTCGGCAAAAGCGGACTGGATCCGGGGCCGCGCGGACCGGGGGCCGCTTCTGGGCGCCGGAACTCCGGCGGCAGCCACAGCCAAGGAAAGGGGGCTGGGCTGCCGGCAGCAACCGGCTGAAAATGGCAGAGGATGTGCTCTCATTCTCTCTGGCTGCACAGCGTGCATGGATTGGGCCCGAGAATGAGGGATGAACCTATGAAGATCCCACACAGTCAACTGCAAAATGTGGAAGCTGGGCCTGGAGGGTTTGCTAGGAGAAAGAAACGCTCGCAGGGAGGACAAGCCCTTCCTCCCTCGCAGTTTGCTCACTCTAAATGTCTGAAACACGAAACTCCTCAAACAAACAAAAGGTCGGCCTCGCCTGCCCCGCAGACCTCTTTCCCATCCTGGACTCGGGGCAGGACGCTTGCTAGCAAGGGCAGAGGGAGGGTTCTGCTTGCTCCGGGCGGAGGCGTGCGGAGCCGGGCTGTGGCCCCCGCACATTCCCGCCGCGGCGCCGCAGCAGACACCCAGCCGAGCGCTCTCAAGTGCGAACTGGAGCTGCGAGTTTGAGCAAAAGGGCAACTGTGTCAGTTGACGGAAGCCAGAAGCAGAGTTCAAAGCCTGGCGTGGATTTCCGTCTGGAGCTGTGTTTCTTAAAGTTTGTAACTCCGTGTGAAGAAACAGCCCCAGCGGAGGCTTTGGGATCAGTGTGAAAGTCTAGCACAACCATCTGACAGTGAGCCGCAAAACTTTGGGCTGCATATTAAGCGAGGAAAGTGGATTGAAGCTAGAGTCAAGGCAATTCATTATGCTCCCGGCTCGCAGGCAGGAGCGCTAAAACACGAACTGGATTATCGCGGGGGAACATGGAACGGAGTCCGAATGGCTCTTCGCGGTAAAATCTTGCCCAAGATGCCCAAAAAGCCAACCGGGAGGCTTCCAGCTTAGAGCTCTTACACTGCTTTTCCGGATCACTTTTCCACTCGCCTCAAAGTCTTAAAACAATTTGTGAGATTTTACAAAAATAATAAAAGACCCATTTTTAGAAATGTTCATTTCTTGAAATTAGACATTTTTTTTCCCCTGAGCTAAGGCAAAATAGCCTTGGGCATAAATCCACCGGCTGCTTGTGCTAACATAAAAATTACCCTCACCATTAGCACCCCACCAAAGTGAAATAAAAATAAAATAAATGCAGTTCTGTGGTAGGACCCTCGTTTTGCCTGGATAAGACTCTGGGGTTCAATTCCCAACAATGCTATTAATAATAATAAGAAGAAAAACAACAACAACATATAACATACAGCCCATGCTGATTCTGGTCTGTGGAATATTTCAAATAAAACATAACCTCCAAGGTCAACCTATAGAAAGCAAGCACTGCCAAGTCTTTTACTCTCTAATACTATAGATAAACCTAGTTCAGTGGTTCATCTCTCTGCTGAGTTACTTTTTTTTTTTTAGAAGATAATAAAACTACCATATTTATGGTTTCTTTTGTTTGTTTGAAATAGGACTGTAACCCAGCATGGTGGCACAATTCTTTAGTCCCAGGTTGATCACTGAGTTGGAGGCCAGCCTGTTCTACAGCATGAGTTCCAGAACAGCCAGTGCTACTACACAGAGAGATCCTGTCTCAAAAAATAAAAGAAAATAGAACTAGAATTTTTAATTACTGGGCAGATCAGGAGGTGGGCTGGTTTCTTCAGATACAGGTTGTCAGCTGCGGGTCTCATATGGCCAGGCTGGCCATGAACTTGCCTCAGCCTTCTGGGATGCAAGGGTTATAAGAGTTCATCCCACCCCCTCACATCAGGATCTAGGAATTCTTATTTCTGTTGAGTCTCACTGAAGACTTGTACTCACTAACTATAACAAAAATAGTGTTTGAAAATCTGTTTCCAAAGACACTTGATGGCTATGGTGACAGTCATCAAAGCAGAGAGAACCGTTCTGTACACGGCACCAACTGCTTCTAGGTACAGACAGCTAAGCACCAGCAAGATCACCCAGAAAGGCAGAGTCACAAACCCAGAACCCTACTTCCTAGAACAGACGTTCCAGTTCTATATCAAACCAATGTAAACCGATTTTCTTTTGTATAAGAAAGCCTAATTATGAAAAACTTAACTGCACATAATGTAATCGGAGGAGAGAAAACATTAAGGCTGAGGGTAGAGAAGGAAATCAGGATGAAGGAAAAAAAACCAAACCAGGCATTCCAGGGGGTCCTCTCTTAGTCCCACGCTTGCAGAGCTTCCGCACACTGCCATTTTACTGAGGTGGGACAGTGAGGAAGTTCCTCACAGCAACTCTGGAATGGGTCTGGAAGGAGTCTTCTGCTTCACCACACATTCTGTAGAAAAGACTTAGAAAAAAGCAAAAAAACACCCAGCAGGGTCATAGACAAAATGGAGGGAGGAGGGCATGTACTCTGAACCAGGAGGGGCGGCTGGAGACACAGAAGCTCTCCTTGTTCTCCACAACACCCCTTCAAGAGATTTCCCCACATGATGCTCATAGGCTTTTTAATGGTAGAATCAAAGACAATCCAAAGGGACCTATTAAGCATAAGACAGGAAGTAAATGGCCCTGAGGGAGAGCATTCTGACTAGCTTTGACTGGGTTTGAACCCATCTATAGCTACTAAAAAAATTAATAAATAATAAATAAAAGTCTTTGAAAGATGGAGTGGATCCAGCCACAAAGGTATCAGGAGTCTGATCTCCGTGGTGTTGTCAATGGGAGTGGCACCCCACTCCAAGGAAGGAGGAACTAAACAAAAACACCACAGA
>JADRCH010000293.1:1369822-1381039 GCA_019843965.1 Rhynchomys soricoides
AAAAAAAAAAAAAAAAAAGTCGGGCAGTGGTGGCTCACGCCTTTAATCCCAGCACTCGGGAGGCAGAGACAGGCGGATTTCTGAGTTCGAGAGGCCAGCCTGGTCTACAGAGTGAGTTCCAGGACAGCCAGGGCTACACAGAGAAACCCTGTTTCGAAAAACCAAAAAAAAAAAAAAAAAAAAAAACCCAAAAATCCAAACCAAACAAAAACCCCAAACAACAACACAAACCAAGCACTACTCTGAACTGATGTTTAAAGACAAGAACTCGCTGAGCGGTGGTGGTTTCTCAAGATAGGGTTTCTTTGTGTAACAGAATGCTGGCTGTCCCGGACTAGCTTTTTAGACCAGGTTGGCCTGGAACTCACAGAGATCTGCTTGCCTCTGCCTCCCAAGTGCTGGGGAAAAGGCTTGTGCCAATATGCCTGCTCCTCCCCCCCACTCTTCCCCCTTTCCTCTCCCCCACCCTCCCCCAGTCTTCCACTCTACAGTGGCACACAACTTTAATCCCAGCACTCGGGAGGCAGAGGCAGGCAGATTTCTGAGTTCGAGGCCAGAGTTCTGGGACAGTCAGAACTCAGAACTACACAGTGAAACCCTGTCTGGAAAAGCAAAACAAAACAAAACAAAGCAAACAAGAAAAGTGGCGGTAGAAGTCAAGGCAGAGGGGTTGAGGGGTTTAGCCAAGGTCTGCTAGCCAATGCCCATAGCTGAACAGTAATGCAGGACTGACCATACTCCGAATGGTAGTTTCTTAGCATGTGCGGGGCCTTCGGGCAAATTCCCAGAACCACCAAAAAACCAACCAACCAACCAACCAACCAACCAACCAGAGTCAACAGCAAAACTAGAGTTACCTGTATGTTTGCACTGCATCCCCAAGACTTGGGAAGTAGATATGGTGGGTCAGGAGTTTGAGGTCATCTTTGGCTACCTAAAGAGTTAGAGGCTAGCCTAGCAACTTGAGACTGTCTCAAAAAATAAATACATAAGTTCCCACAAAACCAAACAGCCTACACCACTGCTGCAGCTGCCTGCCCCATCCTCCTGGTTATTTACCTATAAGATATCCTCCATCCGTGCTCACAATAACTGCATGTAGGGGCAGGAGGTTAGCTTGGTAAAGCGTCCCCTCCACACCCCTGCCCACTGCAAACTCAAGGACCTGAGTTCAGACCCAAGAATTCACATGAAAAGCTTGGTGCTTGGCAGGCAGAGACATTGGGGCCAATGGCCAGCTGGCCCAGCTCAATGTGCTCTGGGCCATGAGACCAGTCTTAAAGGAAGTGGGCTACAGTTCTGAAGATGACACCGATGGTTGTTCTCTGTTTTTTTCGAATATGCACAGACACACACACACACATACACACACACACACACTCACACACAGGAATGAGAACAAAATAATAATGTATACGTTTGCTGGGCAGTGGTGGCGCATGCCTTTAATCCCAGCACTCGGGAGGCAGAGGCAGGCAGATTTCTGAGTTCGAGGCCAGCCTGGTCTACAGAGTGAGTTCCAGGACAGCCAGGGCTACACAGAGAAACCCTGTCTCGAAAAACCTAAATAATAATAATAATAATAATAATAATAATAATAATAATAATAATGTATACGTTCGTTTGGCATTTGAGGCCATAAAGAACCACAGATCTAACTGACTTGGTGTCTGGGCTGTGTCCACCCACTGTTGCCTTCCCAGGTGAACTGGGCAGAAGGGGAATGGAGCACTGCAGGGGTCCTGGGCTGAGTCCTCCCACTCACCTCTCCAGAGTCCTCCCACAGTTTGGTTCCACCCCTTTGTCCGTGTCTGCAGCCGCTACCATGTCTGAAGGTGCAGCACCCAGTGAGGCCTCTCTCCTTCTTGTTGAATCATTTTCTCCGGAGTCCCCCAGAGTTAGTGGGGGAACCCCTCTCTCTGTTTCTAGAAATAAAGTAAAGCTATTCTGAAAATCTCAGCTCAGAGAGGAGGAACTTTCCATAGGTGTGGGGACTACCCTGTGGTGAGGTGGGTTCTCCACTGCCTGTTGATATTCAGTCGAGGCTTGGGTGCCTAGTTGAAGGGCTTTCCTGTAGGAGGCAGGCATTGGGTCTAGGCCTTTGAGGCTCCTTAACTGTAAGCTTTTATGAGTCATTATGGGTTGAAATTTAGCCTTTATGTGAGGGTCAAATACAGGACACATATAGGGGTAAGATAGACTTAGGCTCAAAACCTGCTCCCTGGCACATGTGTGCCTGAGACAGGAAGAGTTTTGAACAGAGGAGCTCAAGGCAATGGATGCTTGCCTGGGAAATAAGAAAGATTCCCTTTTTCAAAAATAAAAGACACAGGCCTGCTGAGATGGCTCAGCAAGTAAAGACATTTGCCACCCAGCCTGAGGACCTGAGTTTGATCCCCAGATAGGAGAGAACCAACTCTGCAAGATGTCCTCTGATTTCTACCTACATGCTTTGCCACGTGTGCCCATGCACATGAACATATACAACAAATAAGCTTTTTTTTAAAAGTGGTCTAGCCACTTCCTTGCTTGGACACTGTGGGTACATTTGTCTTCAGTTTCCTTCCTGTAAAACCAAAAATGCCTACCTCGTGAGACTACACGGCCTCAAATTTGCTATGTAGCTGAGGCTGACCTTGAACCTCTGATCCTCCTACCTTTTGCTTTCTAAGTGTGGGCAAGGTATACATGCCCACAGCCGGCAGTGTTGGAGATGGAATCCAGAGCTTTGTGCATTTGAGGCAGGCACTCTACCAATGGACCCACCTCCCCAGCCCTGTGAGATAGCTGTAGGTTCCAGTGTGACAGCAGAGCCCTGCTTGGTGTGAGGTGGGGCTCAGTAGATCACACCTCTGACAAGTTCTTCAACAAAAAGGCCAAGCCACACATAAACGGGTCTCCTGCTGACCTGTCGTTCCAGAGTTGAGAGGAAGGTTTGAATTTATGGGCTAAGGTCCTGAATGGTTGAATACTTAACATGGGCAGGGAGCCAGCCTTTCCTCTGACAGGGACTGTTTTTGAGGTAATCTTAGAAAGCATGATACATAAACGGGCAAAGAGCCAGAAATGTCCGGAATGCATGGGGCAAGAGATGGCTCAGCAGTTAAGAGCTTGTAAAAAGCCAGCACCCACATGGTGGCTTATGATCTGCTGTAACTCCAGTTCCAGGGAATCCAGCGCCTTCTTGTGTCTTCCGTAGGTACCAGCACATGTGGTACACACAAACCTGTTGTAATACACTTTGTTGTCATTGTGAGACAGGTTTTCTGTGTAGAGCTGGCTGTCCTGGATCTCCATCTGTATACCAGACTGGTGGCCTTGAACTCACAGAGATCCACCAGCCACTGACTACCTGGCTATGCATACACATTAAAAAGAGATCGAGCGAGCCGGGCATTGGTGGCACATGCCTTTGATCCCAGCACTTGGGAGGCAGAGACAGGCAGATTTCTGAGTTCGAGACCAGCCTGGTCTACAGAGTGAGTTCCAGGACAGCCAGGGCTAAACAGAGAAACCCTGTCTCGAAAACCCGAGAGAGAGAGAGAGAGAGAGAGAGAGAGAGAGAGAGAGAGAGAGAGAAGACAGAAGCTGGTGGATCTCTGTAAGTTCAAGATCAGCCTGGTCTACAGAGTGAGTTCAAGGACAGCCAGGGATACACAGAGCAATAGTGTGCATTGAAACCACATACCACCCCAAAAGACAGACAGACAGACAGGATGCTGAGAGACCCTGATGTGCAGGGCAGCATTGAGAGTGAGTCTCTGACCCAAAGGGAACAGGTCAGTGCATCCCAGCATCTCTGGTGGGAATAGGAATCTCCTGGACCTTATAGGTCCATCCTCAGTATGTGCCCCCCAGGTATTGGGAAACTTTCTATCAGTAGGAAGTGCTCCAATTTCCAACTTGCTCTCCAGTATTTCCCAAGGAGAGGAACTTTCTAACAATCAGACAGGAGACTCCAATAAGAATTTTGTGACCGTGTGGCTGACTGAGGTGAAGAGAGGGAGCCGGACAGGTCTGTATAATGTGGAGTCGCTCTCAGGCATACTCGGAAGCAGAGAGGTTCTGATTCACACCCATTTGAGAATTCTGCTCTGTAGCCTGAGCTGTGTCCTTGGGCAAGTCAATCTCTGTGTGAAATAGGGTTGATCGCATCTTGCTTACTTGAGGATATAAAGAGACAAAACATGGAAACCGACTCGCTGAGAGCTGTGATCTTTATTCCTCATGGATAATGTGGCCTCAGGCATTTTGTGATAGCAATAGAAAGAAGCTGAGGCATTGATGGGACTTCCCAACTCCGGCCACTGTTAGTAGGCTCAGTCCTGGGGAATCAGTGATCAGAGAGATGTTTCCATCACAGATGCTGGTGGTTGTGAGCTGGGTTTCAAGAGTCTGGTAGTTAGGGGTTAGGGTAGGGGTGCTGTCCTGATCTAGTCAAAAGGTGAGCAAACTTCACACAAACGTTTCCTTTCTTATTCATATCTACTTACTTGATTTCCAAGTGATACTGAGATGGACAGAAATGATTCATTTATTAATTCTTCTTGTTCTTTTTTTTTTTTTTTTTTTTTTGGTTTTTCGAGACAAGGTTTCTCTGTGTAGCCCTGGCTGTCCTGGAACTCACTCTGTAGACCAGGCTGGTCTCGAACTCAGAAATCCGCCTGCCTCTGCCTCACAAGTGCTGGGATTCATTTATTAATTCTTGATTTTTTTTTTTTTTTTGTTACTCTTAATGTGGTAGGGTGTTTTGCCTGCATGTATGTCTGTACACATGGGTGCCTGGTGCCCATGGAAGCCAGAAGGCATAGGATTCCTTGGAACTGAAGTTATGGAGGGTTGTGAACTGCCTTGTAAGTGCTGGGAACCAAACTAAGGTTCTCTGTAAGAGCAGCCAGTGCTCTTAAACGCTGACCCGTCTTTCCTGCCCATGATTCCTATTTAGCAAGTGGAAAACTGAGGCACAGAGCAGTGTAGTACTGAGTGTTTAGTAGCTTGTGGCTATGCTTCTTCCAGCACCATCATGCACAGTTTTGCATTTTTTTTCACTTATTTAATAAATGCTAGCTGAGGACCAAGGCTGTATGTGCTAAGCCAGGGGTACAGGAGTGTGATGGTTTGGATACACTTGACCAAGGGAGTGGCACTACTAGGAGGTGTGGCCTTGTTGGAGGAAGTGTGTCACTTTGGGCATGGGCTTTGAGACCTTTCTCCTAGCCTCCTGGAAGCCAGACTTCTCCTGTCTGCCTTCATAACAAAATGTAAAACTCTTAGCTCCTCCTGCCCCATGCCTGCCTGCCTGCTGCCATGTTACTGCCTTGATGATAATGGGCTGAACCTCTGACCCTGTAAGCCAGCCCCAATTAAATGTTGTCCTTATAAGCGTTGACTTGGTCATGGTGTCTGTTCACAGCAGTAAAACCCTAAGACAGAGAACAAAGCACAGCCCACATTGTTGAGTCTGCAGCAGGGAAAGAGCTTGCCCTGCAGGCTCCCGTGGTATACAGCAGGCTCCCGTGGCATACAACAGGCTCTTGTGGTATACAGCAGGCTCCTGTGGATCTCACAGAGATTGGCCTGTCTCTGCCTCCCAAGTACTGAGATCAAAGTCGTTCGCTACCACTGCTGGCTCATTTGTAGTTTTCTGAAGTACAATTTAGCAAGTTATGCATGGCAGTGGAATGCAGCAGAGGCAGAAGCATAGCAGGTTAGAGTGTCTTTTACTTATTTGTGTGTGTGTGTGTGTGTGTGTGTATGTATGTTGGCTGTCCTGGAACTCACTCTGTAGACCAGGCTGGCTTTGAACTCAGAGATTTGCCACCTCTGCCTCCTGAATTGAAGGCATGTGCCACTGCTGCCCGGCTAGGTTGGAGGGTCTTAATGCTAGGGACTGAGTGGATCATCACATAGAACATGGTTGGCTGACTGAGATGCAAAGTGTCTGTATTGTGGACTGTGATAGGTCACTTGAGGGTAAATACTGAGCCAGGTGTGTGGTTAAACTTCCTAATGTGGCCTGGGGCTGGCCTTGAATTACTGATTCTTCTGTCTGTACTTCCTAGATGCTGGGATTACAGGCTTGGGCCTCCACAGCTTGGACTTTTTCTTTTTTGGTTTTTTTTGAGACAGGGTTTCTCTGTGTAGTCCTGGCTGTCCTGGAACTCACTCTGTAGACCAGGCTGGCCTCGAACTCAGAATCCACCTGCCTCAGCCTCCCAAGTGCTGGGATCAAAGGTGTGCGCCACCACTGCCTGGTCACAGCTTGGACTTTCAACCTCTAATGGCAACTTTTAATGAGTCAGTTTGGATAGCTAGAAGGGACCTCTCACAGAGAACCAAGAATCTCCGTCAAACCTGGCCACCTCCAACTTCCTACACCAAACCCAGATTTCTTTCTTTCTTTTTTTTTTTTCTTTTCTTTTTTTTTTCTAGACAGGGTTTCTCTGTGTAGCCCTGACTGTCCTGGAACTCACTCTGTAGACCAGGCTGTCCTGGAACTAACTCTGTAGACTCAGAAATCCACCTGCCTCTGCCTCCCAAGTGCTGGGATTAAAGGCGTGCGCCACCACTGCCCGGCCCAAACCTAGATTTCTTGAGGGAGGGTCTCATCTCCCGTAACTTATGTTGACTTTGAACACCTGTCACTGAGGTTTATCCTGGGTTACTTGAGACTCTGCCTCAAACCAAAACCAAACAAAATCAAGTCCTTGATCCTCCTGCCTGCACCTCTCAAGTGTTGGGGTACAAGTGTGTGCTAGCACGAGCGACTCAGAGGGATTTTTTTTATCGTGTCTGATATATGTGAGTGTGGTACATACATCACAGCACACGGGTTAAGGCCGGGAGCACTTGCTGGGCTCAGGGCTCTCTCTTTCTGCTGTGGGTTGTTCTCGGACTTGATCTGTCAGTGCATAGCAAGCATGTTATCTGCAAAGCTGTAAGATATTCCTCTTCCTCCTCTTCTTCTTCTTGGTTTGGTTGTTGGACAGGGTTTCTCTGTATAACAGAACCCTGGCTTTCCTGGACTTGCTTTGTAGTCCAGGCTGGCCTAGAATTTACAGATTCACTTGAGTCTGCCTCCAGAGCGCTGGGATTAAAGGTGTGCTCCACCAAGCCTGGCTGGCTGTTAAGATATTCTTGATTCTCTTATCTATTTTCCAAAACTGCAAGTGTTGCCTACCTCCAAAGCATGTCCTGACCACTCCCTCCCTATCTCCCGCCCCAGCCTGCTCAAGCTACTTCAGCCCTGACCTGACCTCCCCCCTCCCCCTGCTCCCGTTCTTACAGTCATCTTGCTCTATGGCAGTCAGTGACTTTAAAAAGTAGAAACCGTCCAGGGCTGGAGCCCATATTTATCATTTTCCAGGTGGCTTAATCTACAGGAACCACCATAAAAAATAGGTCAGTGATTCTCTACTTCAAGTTAGAGAAGGCTGAGGCAGAAGTATTGTGTTTGAGACCAGTCAGTTGAGACAGTAGGAAGGGGCTGGGGAGAGAGAGGCCATGTTATAATCATGCCATTTATGGTGTGGGGAATGAAAACTAGCCTGTACCTCTGAACTACATGCCTGGCCCCTAAGCCAGCAGTTCTCAATCAGTGGGTCACGACCCCTGGGAGTGTTGAACAAGCCTTTCCACAGGGGTCACCTAGGACTATCACAAAGCAGATACTTACATTATGATTTATAACAGTAGCAAAACCACAGTTATAAAGTAGGAATGAGGGCTGGAGAGATGGCTCAGGTTAAGGGCACTGACTGCTCTTCCAGAGGTCCTGAGTTCAATTCCCAGCAACCACATGGTGGCTCACAACCATCTGTAATGGGATCCAATGCCCTCTTCTGGTGTGTCTGAAGACAGCTGCAGTGTACTCACATACATAAAATAAATATATCTTTAAAAAATAAAATAAAATAAAGTAGCAATGAAAATTAATTTTATGGTTGGGGTCACCACCACATGAGGAACTGTATTATGGGGTTCTAGCATTAGGATGGCTGAGAAGCACAGCCCTAAAGCCTTTTAAGATCTTGTACTGTTCAAGATGCTCGTCTGGCCAGCAAAGCCCCGACTCCTTTCCAGTTTCATCTTGTTTAAATTCCTGGTTCTGAGACAATGTCATCAGTTAAGCATTTCTCTAGTCCTCTAACTAGCCTGCATCTGTCTTTGGGTCTGTCCTAACTGGTCTCTTCTTACCACCCAGCCCTTGGTCGATTTCTACAGTGGCCTATCTCCCTACCCCATTCTGATTCTCTGTCTGTCTTATCAGTAAGTGATCTTTTTTTTTTTTAAATTGTGAGTACACTGTCACTGTCTTCAGACACACCAGAAGAGGGCATCAGATCCCATTACGGATGGTTGTGAGCCACCTCTGGAAGAGCAGTCAGTGCTCTTAACCGATGAGTCATCTCTCCAGCTCCTGACCTTGGGTTGTTAACTGTCCATTTCCTCTCTATGGGGTAACATCCAGGACCTTATTTTCAACCTGGTCCAATAGAAAACACCTACTGTGTGTTGCATGAGAAATGTTCTCTCTGAGCCTGTTTTCCATCTGTAAAGTGGAGTGTTTACTTGACAGGGTTAAGACTAAATGAGACAGGGGCATAGTTCAGTGACGCACTGTGCGGGGGTGTCGGGCGATCCCTGTGTTCAATTTCGAGCACCAAGAAGAAAGGAGGGAGGGCGGTGGCAGAGTACCTGACTGGAGTGTTAAGGCCTTGGGTTGGGTGTTTATCAATCACAAAGGGCCAGCAACTGTCGCTGGTTGCTAATGTCATTAGTGCTTATCTAGACGGTGATGGAATCCTCTCATGGGTGCTTGTGAACAGAACCAGAGGGATTCTCACAAGCTCCTCAAATGATGTGTGCTCCAAGCAAGTGGGCTAACCTGTTCCTAGCCTGTTTCCTGTCACCATCCAAGTCTTCAAGGAGGATAAAGAGCAGAAGAGCAGGTGCTTTGACTGGATTGTAAATTTATTAAGAAAGGCCTTGGACAGATGAACCCTGAGTTACCAGCTGAGGAGGAAACGAAAAAGCCCTCATCCCTGGTGGACCGCCTCCCTGGTCTCCTGTGAACTCTGTCCCGTGGCAGACAGGAAGTCTCCCAAAAAGTGCTGTTTCCTCTCCACGTGGTTGTCTGGTCCGACTGCAGGGGCCCACCGTGGATGGGCACTGTGGGTGCTGGTGCCTGGAGCCAAGAGCTGACGGGGTGGGGTCCCTGACTCTAACAGAAAGTGGTTCTAGAACCCCAGAACAGAACGGAAAGAGATGGCTGAGGACCAAGTACTGCTGAGGAGCCGGCAGACAACTCTGAGAGGCAATGCTGGACTGCTTGGAGACGTGTGCAGATGGCTCCATGGCCAACAGAGGGGAGGGTCCCAAAGCTATCAAGGGAGTCTTGGCCATACATGTGACTCATTGTTCCTCCTGGGACTGCAATGGCCAAAAAGGCAAATGGATCTTGTAAAAAAAATCCATGGTAGATGATGCCATTTTTTTTTTCTTAAAAAATAGTTTGTACAGTGAGTGGATTTCACACGATGGAGCCTGAACCCAGCAGAGCCCATCCTGGGGAGGAAGGCACCTCACACCCTCACGGGTGATCTGGGCTGGTTACTTCCTTTAGGACTCCATTCCACTCGGTCCTGTGACTCAGGCTTGCTCCCTCTGGGAAGGATCTGCCTCCAAGGAGTTTGTCTGTACTGTGGTTCACAGGGTGGTGGATGGCAGCTTTCTCACGCGCCGCTGGGCCAGGATAGATGACTCAATTGGCTTAAGCTGGGGGGTGGGTTTGGAGCTATTGAGTGCAGAATACGTAGCTGCCATGGCCCCCTAAGGGAGAAAAGTAGATGAGACCATGAGGGAGGGTGGATAGTAGGGCAGACAAAACACATATACCCCAAGGTCTGGCCTACCCCTCCAAGATTCCCCTAGCCCACCTAGCCCAGTGTTCCCAGCCTTGATGCTGCTTCATGACCACCAGTTTTTCCTGGGACAAAAGAATGCACTGATACTACTGCATAAGTCTGGGACTGCCTTGGGGGCAGGGCTACATCTTTTGCTACACCCCCTGGTTTTAGGCAGACATAGAAACTGCCTGGCTCTGTCACTTCAACTCCATGCCATAGTCCATTGATCTGAGACCAACCCCCCCCCCCCCCGACCCCAGACACTTGGCAGCCCCAGATGTTCATGCTGACCTTTACAAGCTGCAGGTCTTGGTGGGACAACTGGCTCTGGGGAAGCTTGTCTTTCTGGGTGATCCACGGGTGCTGTAGGACCTGCTTGGCTGTGAGGCGCTGGTGGGGGTCCACATGCAGCATCTTAGATACCAAGTCCTGGAGACACATGGACAAGGAGGTAATGGGTGGGACCCCGAAGGGATAGAGAGCAGTGCCCCAATGACTGGAAGGCCAATAGTGTCCAGCCATCTCTGGCCTGAGCCCTTACAAAAGCCCCTACAGTCCGTTCTTTATACACCAAAGCCCCCTCCCCATCCCAGGATCTCTTTCTTCCATCTTTGCTGCTCCATATGTGTGGGGGACATCTTTTCTCCTTCAGAAAAGCCATGAGGAAAGGTGGGATTGCCTGATGATTGGGGGCGAGGGGAGGGGGATGCAGGCAGACGCAGGCTTAAATTTAACTCTCCTTGGGGGATGTAGCTAAGTGCCTGAGAGCTGGCCTGGCATGCACAGCATCCCAGCACGATAAAGAACAAAAATGTAAAGAGAAATCCATGAAAAAATGCCAGGTATTTAATCTCAGCATTTGGGAGGCGGAGCTAGGAGGATCAGAGTTCAAAACCAGCCTCTGCTACTTAGGCCTTGAAGGCCAGCCAGGGCTGGGAGACACCTTATCTTCAAAGTAAAACCACAGCAAACAAGCCCAGGGCTTACTACTCTCCCAGAAGACCAGGGTTCAGTTCCCAGCCCTCACTCTAATTTTTTTCCCCCAGACAAGGTTTCTTTGTGTAACGTTAACAGTCCTGGCACTTGCTCTGTAGACAAGGCTGAAGTCAGAACTGAGAGATCTGCCTGTCTCCCGGGTACTGGGATTAAAGACGCACACCACCACCGCCTAGGCCCAGCACTCCTGTAGGAGGCACACAGCCAGATGTAATACCAGCTCCAGGGGGCCTTATGCCTTCTGGCCTCTCAGGTCACCTGCATTCACACACACACACACACACACACACACACACACACACACACACACACA
>JADRCH010000293.1:1381049-1410544 GCA_019843965.1 Rhynchomys soricoides
ACACACACACACACACACACACACACACACACACACACACACACACAATGTTGGGTGGTGGTATACACCTTTAAACCCAGTACTGAGGAGCCAGAGGAAGGTGAATGTTGGTGAATGCCAGCAGCCTGGACTACAGACCAAGTCTAGGATAGCCTAGACTACACAGTGAGACAAAACCAAAACAAAAAACCCAAACCCAAACCAAACAAACCCCAAAACAGCAACAGAACCTCAAATAAATAAAACCCCTAAACTTAGCTCTTCCCTCCACCAGCCTGAGTGTCCTGAAGAGTTAGTTGTCACTTAAGAGCCTCAGTTGTCCCACTGAGAAACAGAGGTAACAACACCCAGTACAGGTGGGGTGCTATTCGCCAAGGGTTCGACCGTGTTACTTGATGTTCTAGATGACTAGAAACATCCCAATATTGAAAGTCAAGCGCAGCCTCCTTCGGGAAGGCATTCCACAGGGCTTGGGAGATGCTCACACACCTGGCCAGAGAGCAAGCCTCAAAGGGCTGGGGTATTTTCTACCACACCAACTCCCCATGGAGAGAGACGGGTTAGGCAGCCCTCTGGATCCCTTAGGGTCCAGAACACAGAAAGGGCAGTGAAGTTATCCAGACAACCAGGGGAGGGGTGTGTGACTGGAAATGCACTTGGGTTAATACCGCAATGGAGATTTGTGGAACATTCTACTTGGGGGAGGGAGGCTAAAGGAAACCTGTCGGAGAACGTTGGAAAGGCGCTGACATCAGCACGGCTCCACCCTCCAGGCCTCACCGACTCACCTTGGCTGTCTCTGAAACTGTGTTCCAGTTTCCCCCACTGAGGGTGAACTTCCCGCTGCCGATCCGGGTGAGGATTTCCTCTGGTGTGTCACTGGGTCCATTGGCAAATGGAGTATATCTAGAGAGAAGTTCCCACATCAAGCTTTAGCCTCTGGGCTCCATCCTGGCACTAGGGGGCTAGGTTAGGAGGTTGGAAGCCCCCAAGGGCAGGTAGGGGGCCCAGACTTCACACTTACCCTGCCAGCATCGTGTACAGCAGAATGCCCAGGCTCCATATGTCACAGCCCTCATCGTAACCCTGACGCTTTAGTACCTGGCAGGAGGCAGGGGAGGGTGGTCAGGCTGAGGGGCACAGGAAACAGTCAAACATTTCCCATAGATCGGACAGTGTGGGACGTTTGAGAGCAGGCACAGGGCCTCCTGATGCCTCCACTTACCTCAGGTGCTACAAAGTTGGCTGTGTAGCAAGGTGTCATGAGGAGTCCGTTCTCAGCCCGCAGCTGCTTGGCAAAGCCAAAGTCGCAGATGCGCAGGCACTCGGGGTTCCCAGACTCATCCACATACAGGATGTTACTGGGTTTGAGGTCTCTGTGGACGACCTGGGGACAGAAGGCTGGGGTTGGTATATGGTGCAGGAGCAGTGACCCATGCCAATGGTCAGAACTGAGAAAGCCACACAGACTGATACACAGGCAAGGGCCTAGACCTCTGCAAGAGGGGAAGGTATTGAAATGGGGCCCTATGTCGGTATACTGCCTTTAAAAAACCTGTGTGTGGGGGTGCCAGGGCATACAACTTGAGGGAGCCAATTCTTCCCTTCCACTGTGTGGGTCCAGGGGACCATATCTGGGTTGTGAGGCTTGGCGGCAAGCGCCTCAGGCAGTATAGGTCCTTTTCCTTCTCTTCTTTCTTTCTTTGTAAAGATTTCTTTCCCTGTACTTCTCAGCGCCCAGCCCCCAAACGCCACTGGTTCTATCATCAAAACATCCAGAGCCCAGCTCCTCTCCTGTCAGGAATCCTAACCCCATCACCTACCTCTAGATTCTGCAGTTGCCAGTGGGTCCCTCAAACATAAGTCAAGGGGTCGGCAAGATGGCTGAGTAGGGAGACACACTCACAGTCAAGTCTAGTGCTTGGGTTTGATCAATAGGTTAAAAGAGAGAACCTACATTGTCCCGACTTCCACACGAATGTGCCACAGCACAAGTGCATGCATGCATACACACACACCACACACACACAAATCCACACAAACATATACACAAATCCACACATATATATACCAACACACACATATACACACCAACACACACACAAATACAAACACTCTCTCCCCTTTGCCCCACCCCCTGTGAAAAAATGTTAAGAAAAAAATGGAGGCAGAGCCAGTGGGGCTGGAGCGAGCGGGGGCTGGAGCAAGAGATTCTGAGAAGGGAAGGGGGAATAGAAAAGGGAACATTTCTTTGTTCCCAGATATGTGCTCCAAACCTGACTGTACGCCCTGAGTGATTCTTGTGTAGGGTCATGTTTAATATGACAGAGATAAAGGCAACCCACAGATGTTCATCATCATGGCAATACAAGTTGTGAACTGAGAATTTATTGATACATAAATCTGATTGGTTAATTAAAAAAAAGAAAAAAAAATGGAGGGACTGGGTAGCTCAGTGTTATAGTATTCTTGCAGGAGGTTCAGAAGTTCAAATCCATCCATGGCTACCTGGTAAGTGAGAGGCCAGCCTGAGATACACAGTTCTTGTCAGAAAACCAACCAACCACCTAGTCAACAAAAGCAGAGCTAGAAAGCACACCTTTAATTCCAGCACTCAGGAGGCAGAGGCAGGCGGATCTCTGGGAGTTTGAGGTCAGCCTGTTCTGCAGAGGGAGTTCCAGGACAGTCAAGGCTGCACAGGGAAACCCTGTCTTAAACAACCCCACCCACCCATGCACCATCATCTCAACCACCAAAAAAAAAAAAAAAAAAGAAAAGAAAAGAAAATAGAAAAAAGAAAGAATGAATTTTGGGTAAGTTATCATGAAGAGCAGCAGAATTTGAACCCAGAACCTACAGAAGAAACTGGTGCTTTGTGCCTGTAACCCCGCCTCCAAGTAGGGCAGGCAGACAGAAGGATTGCTGGTTGCTGGGGCTTCCTGCCTTCCAACCCTGCCAAGAAAATGTGACCCCAGGCTGAGAGAAAGACCCTGTCTCAACAGAACAGGTGTAGCGTACACTTGACACCCTATTCTGGCCACCAGAGGTCCACACGGGTATGCACCCCTACCACATTCGTGTCTAATCTCACAGACACGTACATAAACAAGCCTTTTCAAAATGTCACTTAACAATCATGGTGACACTGGGGCCACTCAGTAAGTAGGCAGGTGGCATTTTACAGAGGAGGAAATGGAGACCCTGAGAGAAATCCTGAAACAGAAGCAGGACTTGAACTCAGCCCTTACCACCACTTCGGGACCTTCCCAGTTTACTGTGGCACAAAGGACACATTTGGGGAACAGACATTAGGGAAGTTTGTGATCTGACCCTGCCCTAGCAACATAAAGAAATGAGTAACTCTGACAGGAACAGAGCCTCTCTACAGCTGGAGCAGAGTGGGCGGGGCACAGCTCAGAAAAGCTCCAGTCACTGCTGCCTGGCTACCAGGTGTGCACACTGTCACCAAAAGTCACAACAGGCTGGGAAGGTGTGAGTGTGAGGACAGAGTGGGAACCACAGCTACCAGAGTAAACTCGGCTCAGGGGACGAGGTGACAGTCACCATGGACCAACTCAGGCCCTGTTTTTTCAAAGGCAGCCAACCTCACCAAACCTTACAACATCAACCTTAGAACAGAAGCCCATCCCTTTTGCAGGCCAAGGGGGAAAGCCTGGCCTCACCCTCCCAGCTGTGTGGCCTGCCACTCGCCTTCAGCTCTCTTGCCTGTAAAATGGGACAGACACATGTGTTCAGGGTCCAGGGTCACAGGGAAGGCACAGGATGTTTAACTCAGGGCCTGAACGATGGTGGGTGTTTGTCACGGTAACCCCACTGCAGTTTCAGATGCAAGCCCAGCTTTGATGGGGATGAGGCAGGAGGATTGCTGGGGTTTCCAGTCTAGCTGAGAAAATACAAGCCCAAAATTCAAGGAGAAACCTTTCTTGGAAGGGGGGGGGGAGGGGGAGGGGGAGGACAACACTCAACTGGACTCTCTCCGCTTCCACACGCTCACATAAACCCGTTAAAAAACAGTCAGTGGTGGCACAGGTCTTTGATCCCAGCACTCAGTTTGAGGCTAGCCTGGGCTACAAAGTGAGTTCCAGGACAGCCAGGGCAACACAGAGAAATCTTGTCTGGGTAAAGCAGTAACAAACAAAAAGAACAAAACAAGAGATGCAAACATAATCCCCCAAACACAAGCCCTGGCTTGTCTTAGCAACATTATCTGTGGCAGTAAATACCCGGCAACCACCCAGTGTCTATTAACAGGTGAGAAAAGTTCACTGAACAATCCATACTGCGGAATTCAATCCAGCAGCAGAAACTGCAGCCCACAACAAGGTGAATGAATCTCTCTGAAACAGAAGAGAAGGCAGGCAGAAATGAGCCTAGCTTAGAGTGGCCGGCCACACAAGCCTGCAATCCCAGTACCCACAGCCTGGATAACACAGTAAGGCTCTTTCCCGCTTCACACTAAAACAAAACAAAACACCAAACCCCCAAATCACCACCAAAACTACCACAAAAATGATCAAGAAGAAAAGAGAAGTAAGCGGGCTCTTCGGGGAGATGGGAAGGCTTTGTGTATTGATGTCAGAGCTGGAATGGGGTGTGTTCACTGCCAGGAAACCAACCAGCATTGTGACTTATGCGTCACATTGTGTTTAGGAGACATTTCAATAAACAGATGTGAGTAAAACAAACAGGTGTCCTGGATCTGGCCCCTCGTCAAGCCTTTCAGCCTCTGTGGATTCTCAGCTTCAGACACCAAACCAACCCACAGAGCCCTGCAAACACCTCAAAAAAAAAAAAAAAAAAAAAAGTATCCGTGTCTGCATCAGTGGCTCCTAGAATCCAGAAAAGGCCAAAAACAAACACTGGTGACCTATAGACTCCTGGCTTTGGGAAAGTGACTGTTTCCTAAATTCGGCTGTCTTCAAGGGGCCCCGTGCTTTTGGAGACTCTTGTTCTGCAAATCAGTTCCTTGCTTTAAGCTTCAGGTTACCCATAATTCACCAGCTCAGCTTTGCCTTCTTAGACCCCTGGCTGTCCTAGAACTCGCTCTGTAGACCAGGCTGGCCTCGAACTCACAGAGCTCTGCCTGTCTCTGCCTCCTGAGTGTGCAAAGCTGCCGTCCTCTTTGGTTTTTGAGACAAGGTCTTTTTATATAGCCCAGACTGCCTTCAAATTCATGATCCTCCTGTCTCATCGTCCTGAGAGCTGGGGTTACAGTCATGTGCCAACATGTGCATTTGTGTGTGTGTGCATGCACGTGCATGTGTGTTTAGTACTGTGGACGGAACCTAGGGCCTCCAGCACACCAGGGAGGCACCGTACAATGGAGCCAGAGCTGTTAAGGGGGATCTTTAAGCAGTGTTAACAAGACAGGAGAAGGAAACATTAACGCTCTGATCTGACATGGTTAAATATTAGTCTCCTTGCATCAACCACATAAGAAACCAAAGCCACTTCAGACACAACCATTCAAAATCCACACGGCAACCAAACTGAAGCTTTGGTTATAAGGTAAAGTTCCTTCTTATAAAAGGATTCTGGGCCTCTGAGAGGGCTCAGTTGGCAAAGGCACTTGCAGCCAAGTCTCACGACCTGAGTTCGATCCCTACACGTCCCTACTGTCCTTCTACAAGTTAGCCTCCCACCCCCACACATGCACCATGGCACACACTCCCACACATACTCAATTATTAAGTAAACAAGTGTGTAAGAATTCCCTTAGTAAGTTATAAGTAATCTAACACTGGCATTTTTGCTAGGTTTAGCAAAATAATCGATTCAAACACTCTGAAAAGATAAATCCTCAACATGACGGTCTTCCCAGTGAGGAGATGGGGTGACTCCCATCTGGCCTGAGTAATCCGGGTAATATGAGGCTGTGTCTGTGGACACTGTGCAGGATCAAGTACAATGTCCCACTGAGTAGACAAGTGATCCTGGCCGCCTCCCTCAGCCCCAGCCCCACTTTATTGCTTTGTAGCAGAATGCCCAACACAGACCAAATGGTCCTGCGAAAGAACCTGTTCTTAAGTACAAATGAGAACCAGACTGTGCTACAGAATTAGCTCAGGAGCTATGAGGCTTTGGCCCTAGGTATGAGCAGAGGACACCATGACCCCTGCTCCCACCCTGTCACTAAAACATGGATGTCAACGGTTAGACATGGTCATGACAAGCCCCCTTTCTAATTCTTCCTCTATGAATATAGTCAGTTAAAAACCAGGAGAACTATTCCTTGAAGTTTAGTGGCCTGGAATAGCTAAGTATTCTAGCTGGGTACAGGCATTATAATGTCTGTAATCCCAGCACTGGGAAGGTTGAGGTGGGTGGATCTCCGTGAGTTCCAAGACAGCCTGGCAAAGCTGCACGGTGACTTCACAACTAGCTTGGGCTACATAGCAAGTTTTAGGCTAGCCTAGGTTATATTATAAGACCTTATCTCAAAATTAATAAAAACAAAAGGAGGGTGTGATAGAGCACACCTTTTATCCCAGTACCCAGGAGGCAGAGGCAGACGGATCTGAGTTCAAGGCCAGCCTGGACTATAGACTGAGTTCCAGGACAGCCAAAGTTACATAGAGAAACCTCTCTTCAAAAACAAGCAACAATAACAAAAATAAAATAGTTATGAATTCTACATGATTCGTTTGGATCCCAGACCCTGTTAGTCCTTCTGAACCTCACTTCCCCCTCTCCCTGCCAGAAATTTAAGTTGGCTTTGAGCAGTTTGTGCCTAGCAACCATGAGGACTTGGCTTGGATTTTCAACATGGACAAAAAAAAAAAAAAGAGTCCTTCTCCCGCTGATCATTATAGCACAGAGTGTAGCCAGTAGTAAGGCAGGGCACTGCGAGGGTTAGAGGAGCTACAAGCAGCTTCAGCTCAGAGGAAACACGTGTGACACGTGCGTTACAGTAACACAAATCATGCTGCCAGGAAACCGGAGATTTAGAACCTGAGATACTCCAAGGGAACTCTGATCTCTTTTGCATGTAAGTGGCTCACCACAGGAAAGTGTCACACTGCAGAGGGCACTGGTTTACATTTTATGCAAATTGTAATTCAGTTAAGAAACCAGGCTCAGGTGGATGAGGTCACACATTTAAAGACAAAGTCTCCCTAAGTAGACCAGCCTAGACTCGATCTCACAGAGATTTGTCTGCCCCTACCTCTTGAGTGCTAGAATTAGGACTATTTACAAGTGAAGAGTCAAATACTGTTCAGTGTGGCTATTCAGAGGGAAAGAGAAGGTGTGGGCTGTTCTTACGTTTGTTTTCAGGCAGAGTTTCAAAACAGACCAGGGAAGGTTAAGAGTACTTGCTGCCCTTCCTTAGTTGCCAGACAACTAAGTTTGGTTCCCAGCACCACGTCTGGTGGCTCACACCTGCCTTCTTCTGGCCCCCAATGTGCACCCACGCACATAACGTTTTTTGTTTTGTTTTTGGAGATAGGATTTCTCTGTGTAGCCCGCTGTACCACATCTGGACACATAGTCCTGGGTTATCTAAAAAGAGAAAGCTGGGGCTGGAGAGACGGCTGAGCAGTTAAGAGCACTGGCTGCTCTTCCAGAGGACCCAGTCTTGATTCCCACATCCACAGGGCAGCGCACAACAGTCTGTAATTCTAGTTCCAGGGTGCACATGTGTATGCAAGCTGAACAAGCCACAATGAGTAAATTAGTCAGCAGTGCTTCTCTATGGTCTCTGCTTCAGTTCCTGCTTCCAGATTCCTGCCTCAATTTTCCTCAATCGGACTGTGACCTGGGAAGTAAACCTTCTCCTCCCTGAGCTGCTTTTAGTTGTATCATTTACCACAGCAATAGACAGCAAAATAGAGCACCATGTAACCTTGGGAACCACAGTTCAGATCCTTAGCATCCATGTAAACACTGGGCAGATAGGGCAGGCTACTTGTAATCCTAACAGGAAGAGGAACCAGAGATCTTAAAATAAATTGCTTGGCTAGTCAGCACAATCCTGGATCAATGAGAGACCTTGCCTCAATATATACAGTGTAGTGTGCTTAAGGACAACATCCAATGTCAACCTCTGATTTCTATATGCAGGCACACATGTATGCATATCTGGCCCCATACTTGCCTGTACAGATGCAAGCTCACACACACATACAAACATACATACATACATGCATGCGCATGTGTGACGTGGTGGTGGCACATACCCAAGGCTGTCCTTCAACTTGTGATGCTCCTTCTTCCTTGGCCTCTCAAGTGATTAGATTAAAGCTGGGCAGCCATGTCTGACTTCCTATACCTTTTCTCCTCTTTGGAGATAAGGTCTCACTAATTAGACCAGGCTGGCCTCAAATTCAGAGATTTGTCTGCCTCTGCCTCCTGAGTGCTGAGATTAAAGGCACATGACTGCCATCACTCTTAACCCTTCACTGTCTGATGAGATGGTCTCCAAAACATCACCTCAGCCAGAAAGAACCACCATAAGGAACTTTAAGGCTTACTCAGCTTACCCACCAGGGCAACATCAACAAAGAAAGCCACACCCTGCTCTTTGGTCGCACTCTCTCTCAGCACCTAGGTCACCCTCTCAAACACCCTGCACCTCCCAAACAAAAACTACCCCTCCTTGCAACTTCCCGCCACCATTTTCCCTGGTTGTGTGATCCTGGGAAAAAGACCATGTAGCTCCAACCTTCAGACCTTTGACCTGTCAATTGCCAGCAACTTGACAGGTCATTCAATCAATCAAACATCTAATTCGGGATTTTGTGGAAATCCCAATGTAAGAACAAAGAAGACTTTCTCTTAAATTAAACTTGGCCTGGTATGTGGCACACAGTAGGTACTGGACAAATGGTCTTGAGTCTGGACTTATCTCTCCTTTCTTCACACAGCCAGCTGCCTACCCACCCGCAGTCCCCTCTGACCAGCAATGTGGAGACTGTCACTCATGAGCCAGCTGGTTCTTCCATTCTGCCCAGGTCATGACCTTGGACACCCCCAACTCCCCTAATGGAGACTTACCCCTTGAGAGTGCAAGTATTCCACAGTCTTGCTGATGGTGTGCAGGACGAAGCTGGCCTCGCGCTCTGAGAAGAATTTCTGCCGTAGGATCTTATCCAGCAGCTCCCCGCCCCTCATCAGCTCTGTCACCAGGTAGACGTGCTTACTGTCATCATATACCTGCCGGAGACCTCCCCATCAGCCTGCAACCCTCAACCCCCAGCCCTCCAGACAAGGAAGCCTTAGGGCTGGGTTCTGCCACCCTTCAGTGGCCCTGTTGGCTCACCACCCATCTGGGCTCCCATCTAGCTGGACAGTGGATGCTGGCCTCATCCTTGATGGTCAGAGAATGCTGGAGTCCTCAGGTGAGGGCTCAGAGACCCCTGCCTCCTCTCGTGTGCATTGGGAGGAGGCCCCAAAGTCAAAAACATGGGGTCCCTCAGTCAAATCCTACAGTTGGGATTCCCAGCCCCAACCTGGCTTCAATGATCCCTCCTCACTCACATCTTTCAGGGTGATGATGTTGGGGTGCTGTCCATACCGCAGAAGAATCTCAATCTCTTCTGAGGGATCTCTTTTGCTCTTGTCAATGACCTGAAGAGAATGGGAGCCATGGCAACGTCAGGGGCAAGACCCATGGTCCGAGTCTCTTTGTTATGTTTGTTATGAAGCCCACACTAGAGGGCCAGGGAGAATCAGCCATTCACCTGTCATTATCCACAGACATTCTCCCTTATGATACTACAGGACATTGGCCTCACCCCCACCCCGGCAGCCTCAGCCAAGATATGGTTCAGAGGCTCACCTTGACAGCATACTCCATGTTGGTGGCCTTGTGGACACAGCGCTTACACACAGAGTAGGAACCCACGCCGATCGTCTCCTTTACTATGTAGCCATCACTGAAAACCAAGTTCTTCCCGTGGAGTTGCTGCAGAAGACATGAGTCAGCCTGACCCCGGGTGCTACGGTGCAGGGGTCATCCCTAACATCAGGCCTTGGCTCAGCAGAGGTGGCATGGAAAAAGAGAAACAGTCACAAGGCCTATGTGTTATCTGATCTGTGTGGCCTCAGTCGAGAATCTGCCCCTCTCTGAGCCTTCGTTTTTACTCTGCAATGGGCACGGGCACGTTCACATCACACAATAGCCTCTGCACAAGAAGGTTCTAGCATTACAGATGAGGAAACTGAGGCAAAGGAGTTGGTATCTCCTCTAGAGTCTGGTCAACTTGTAAGCTAAGCCCAGACCATGACCTCGGATGTTAATTAGTTCCTATCTGTTTTTAGCCAATAGTCAGGGCCACTTGGAGACAGGTATCAGGACTGTGTTTTCACTAGCGGGGTTACACTTGAGGACAGTGAGGAGCGGGGTTACACTTGAGGACAGTGAGGCTCTAGGAGATTGGAGGTCATCTGGGTCCTAGAGAGGCTTGACCTACCAGCTCCAGAGCCTGTGTTTTCAGCTCTTCTGTTTGTGGCAACTGAGCAGCAGGGCCCACCCCCCTCACCTGTACCACCGAGTGTAGGGGGGCCTGAGCGGCCCGAGGTTTGCCGTCATCCTCCATCAGACCAGTGGCCACGAAGCTGAAGCCACGGAACAGCTGGTGGGCACCAGCACTGGGGGGGATGCCTGGTGAATCTGTCAAGGAGGGGACATGGGGGTGAGGGGGTTCCCTTGATGCCCCTGCAGTCCAGGAAGGGGAGACTGCTGGGATCCTGGTCTGCCTCAGCAGGCAGCCATGAAGGGAGCATGGTTAAGGCTTATCTATCCCAGGCCTTTGCCTGTCTGTTAACATGTGTAGCTCAGTGGTATAGTACTTGCCTACAATATGCAATGTAGGTTTGATTTCCAGTACCACAGAGAAATACAAGCACATTCACTGTTAGGTCTCAAAGAAACCTGGGACAAGTCTCAGGACCTGTGGCTCCTCCCAGGGCTCCTCACCCTAAACCTCTCCCTCCCAGAGCTAGGCTTTTGTCCCCCCCCCATCCCCCAGCCTGATCCTACATAAGTCAGCTATTTTGGCTACTCTGGTCTCTTGGCCCAGGCCACCCCTCTTGGTCATTGGCTCCTCTCTTGTTTTTCCCTCCACCTCCCTCTCATGGTCCAGTTTAGTCTGCCAGCCATGTTCAGTCAGGACTCTTCCCTCTGCCTGCCTTCTCCGCTGTATCGACAATAAAACATCCCCTCCGTGCTTTGGGCATGGTCTCCTCTGACTTCAATTTTTACCCACATACTAACAAACATGTGCTTAGACCGTTCTGTCACTCAAGGACTGTACGAGCCCCACACCCAGGCCAGGTGTGGTCAGGCCAGGTCGCTCAGGCCAGGCCCAGGATTCCTCCTCCCAGCCTCTCATCTGAGATCCATCCCCCTCTTAGGCCTGTTCTCAGCACAGCTAGAGGGCCAGTTCTAACCAAGAAGTCTGGGGCTACCCGTGCTCTACACTCATCAGGGAAATGCTCACCCCAACCCCTAAATCTGGCAAGTAAGATCCATGTCGCCTCAGCCTCTTTTCTCCCCTTTGGCAACTCAGTCCCGGTGAACTTCACACACGCCGTTCCCCTGGATTAGATAACCCACCCCTTGTTCATCATTCAAGGCTTAGCTCATATGCCCCGCCCTGAGAAAGCTGTCTCCTCTGACCCTCTTGTTCACAGTCCTAGGTCTGTCTACATCTCCATTCTCACTAAGGCTGACACAGAGCAGGGACCTGGCATGGACTTGGCAAATAAATAAGCTGACAGTCCGGTCAACAATGGTGTGTAAGCTACAGAGAGAACAATCACCCTCTAAGACACCTCGGGACTAACACACACTCCCCACCCACTGGCAGTATCTGGCTGGACATCAGGATTCCCAAGCTCCCTCCCAGAAGCTGCCCTCACTGGCTAACTGGCATCCTGCAGCAACTGGGGCACGAGTGGGTCGGTGACTCTCCGAAAATTCCACACAAGCAAATGAAGCCTAGCATCAGATACCAAGTCTATCCCTACACTCATCCAACCTGTGGGCACTGTCCCCTCTGCTCTGCCATTCTCTCTCCACCACAGGTCTGCCAGGTCAGATTCCTCATGCCTGACACCAGTGGAGTCCTGATGTGTTTATTCGTCCCAGTGGGCTGGAAGATGCCTGGGGCAGGGGTCCTGACTTTCCTGTTGTGGCCTAAACCACCCCCACACCTCAGTCCCTCACCTAGAAACAAAGAAGCCCACAGAACACCAGGGGCAGTCGGGTAGTATGAAGTCAGGATGGAGCATGAATCCCACAGAGCCAGATACTGGCTATCTACCCACACATCTGGACTTCCAGAGTCCTTGATCACTTCTGTATTCCAGGGTTTCCCCAAAGATCTGATACCCAGCCTGAGACAGACAAGCCAGGTGAGGAACATACCCCTGGGTGTGCGTGACGTGAACTCAGTATCAAAGTAGAAGGTGTCATCAGGCTGGGCCACAGCTGGCTTGAAAGGTGGCTTGATCTCACGACGGTAGAGCTTCTGCAAGGTGGGGTATATTCTCTGATCACTCTGGTGTCCCCACAGCCTGCTAGCAGCCCCAGCAGGAAGAGTAGAAGCTATGCTGCCCAGGAGATGCCAGCAAGGGAAAGCATCCTTCAAGGGCATGACGTCACCCCTCCATTTTAAGGACTGCTCACCTTCTATCTCCCACATCTGAGGCCACAGTTGGCAGAGGTCCCTTCCCCCACCCTTCCTGTGTCCATCACAGAGCTACGGAGTAGACAGATTCACTCACATTCCAATCAATGGTGGAGTAGAAGATATGTCTCTTAATTTCCTCTGCCCCATCAGGGCCCGAGCCTGAAAGAAGCCAAATCAAAGTCCAACTTCAGACACTCATTTTGACCCTGAAGCTTTGGACCAGCTACTACAGTGGGGGGCAGCTTGAGCCCACCCTCCCCTGTGTTAGTACCCATCACCCTGAAGCCCGGCGTCCACTCAGTAATTTCTACGTTATGGAGCCTCTGCAGTGTACTGAAGAAGGAGGGGCCAGGCAGGATGGGCGACTTGTCCAAGCATCAACCCTGACAGAAGCTGGACTTTGAGATCTAGCAAGGGCCTTCATCCACTCCTGCCACAGGCCCCCTCTCCACCCTTCTCCTTCTCTATCCCGGAGACAAATGCTCATTCAGTTCATCCCAGGAAGCTGGACTGGACCTTAGCTGGTTGTGATCCAGATATAGCCAGCAACCAAAACCTCAGCAAGTACTGTATATTCCAGTGCACAACAGGCACGTCCTTCTCTGACTTAAAGAACCCCGGGAGCCAGGTCAGGATCACTGTCTCCACTGACCCAAGGAACCCGGGGCTCAGAAGGTGGAGTCACCTGCCATAGCACTTAAATGGTATTCAGCACTCAACAAATAGTTATAGTAACTGCTGGGTGCCGGGCAGTGGGGACAGACACAGCTAGGACTGAGACCTTTCTCACTCCTAAGCTCATGTGCCTTCTCTTGAGCCAGCAACCCTGGCAGAGAAGCTGTGTGGGGGCCTCTGTCCTTGTCCCTGAGGGGGTATGGATGACTCAGTTCCTGCCTTCCCCCCACACACAGGTCACCCTCCCAACACCATACATGGAACCAGAAAATAGGGTGGCCAGCAGCATTGTCTGCTCACACAAAGGACAACAGCTCCTTTCAGCCCCAGATGTGGCCCTGTGGCCTAGGCTGCAGCTGTACCCTGTTCCCCATTGCCATGTCCCCTCCCCTGAGCTGGGGTTGCTTACCAAGCCGATTGGCAGGATTCCTCTTGAACAGGGCCCGTAGGAGGCTCTGGGCTTCCGTGCTCAGAAACTGGGGCATGCCTAGCTTCGCCCTGGAAAGGCCACAGGTCTCATCAGAGCTGAGCCCCACCCCAGGAGCTCCAGAGCCCCTTCCCTTTGTCCAGGTCTCTTTCCCAGCTCAGTTCAGATAAGCCAGCTACTAACTACCCCCCAAAGACTCTAAGGATACCTCCCGCTGGCCCTGGCAGACAGCAAGGGTCAGCAGGCAGGGAAAGGCAATTCTCTGGCTGGGGTAGGATTAGGAAGAACTTTTCAGGGCCAGGGCAGAGTTGATGCTTACTTCAAAATCAAGTTCATGGTCTCCTTCCTGTCCTTCCCCTGGAAGGGCAGGGAGCCTGTCAGCATCTCAAACTGCAGGGAAAAGGAAACATAGACGTGTGGTCTTGTTCTCTGTCTCCCACATCTCCCTCTCCCTCCTTCCCAGGCTACCCCGCTGCAGTCCCCGGATTCTTGCTGGCCTGTTACGACTTTGGAGTCTAGCTGCAGCAAGACCTGTGCCTGCCTCTGCCCCCATCCCAGGAGCAGCACTAAAGCCCAAGGCTGAGGAGTGTCCCCAAGTTAGGTGAACGGTGGTACTTCAGTCAGGTGGACTTTTCCAAGGAAAGAAAGTACAACAGTGTGTAGTCGAGAGACAAGGGAAGGATAAACTGACTTTTCTCGATAAGGGGAAACTGAGTTAAGAGCCTGGACACTCACCATCAACACCCCATAGGACCACCAATCTGCACTGTGGGTGTGACCCTGGCGGTTGACAACCTCGGGAGCCATGTACTCCACTGTCCCGCAGAAGGAATAGGCCTTCTTTTCATGGTCAATGGCCTCCTTGCTCAGGCCAAAGTCTGCAGCATGGAAGGTAGAGAAGTCATCTTTAGGATCCCTGCCACGCTCACTGCTACCACACTTAGCTCCTCTGACCGGAGACAGGCATCACCTCTGTGATACCAGGAGAAAGCTGAAGCCCAAGTGGATTTGCCCAAGGTTGTAATTGGGAGCTATATCTGCACTGGGACCTGGGGGGGGAGGGGTTAAGAGATGGCCCAGCAGTTAAGAACACCAGCTATTCTTTCAGACAACCTAGGTTCGATTCCCAGCTCCCACATGGTGGCTAACAACCAACTGCAGGCGACTCCAGCTTCTGTGGGCAATGCATGCATGAGGTACAGACACATATGCAGGCAAAACCCCCATACCCAAAAAAATAAGCAACGAGGGACTGGGTTTTAGCTTCCTGTATATAATTGGCATCATCTCTCAGGAAGCACAGAGAACTAGCCATCAACTGAGACCTATCAGACAGAGCCTGTTCATCCTTCGCCAGAGCCCAAAGGAGCAGGTGCCCTTCACTCACCAGTGAGTTTGATGTGGCCCTCCTCATCCAAAAGGATACTGTAACAGAGAGATAGGAGTCAGGAATCCTTAGCCACAGGCACTGTGGAGGTTCTAGTGGTGGAGACTTGGGCCTGCCTAGAAGAAGGGCTTGGTCCAGCTCTACCCAACAAAAGAGTGGAAGGATGGGGGCTCAGGAATGTAACTCCTTTGGTCACACGGTTTGAATGGCTGTGGAACTTTTGTTTCTTTCAAGTACAGGGTCTACTACGATGTACAGGCTGGCTTCGAACTCCTGGATTCAGCCTCTTTAGCAGCTGGTACCACAGCTGAGTACCATAATGCCTGACTTGGGGTGTGTCTAACTCTACCTCCAGAATCTATCCCAGCAGAGAGAAGGTTCAGTGGTTAAGAGCACTGACTGCTCTTCCAGAGGTCCTGAGTTCAATTCCCAGCAACCACACGGTGGCTCACAACCATCTGTAATGGGACCAATCGAGCTACAGTGTACTCATATACATAAAATAAATAAAATCTTTAAGAAGGAAAAAAAGAAAACCCCAGGATGAACGGATCAAGAAATGCTTTAGAGCTAATAATGAACGCCTTTAATCTTAGGAGTCGGGAGGCAGAGGCCGGCTGGTCTTGGTGAGTTCAAGGCCAGCCAGGTATACACAGAGAAACCCAGTCTTGGAAAAAAAAAAGGAAAGAAAGAAAAAAAAAGAAAAAATAGAAAATGATCTTTTAACAGCAGCATGTCCGATGTGACATCGTATTAGGAAGAGAGCATAGGGCAGGGCTCAGAGCTGCCCTGTGGCCTTCGGTAACAGCAGGACTGATCAGGCAGTTCCTAATGTCCTAAGGTGAACTTGCTGCCGGCCACTACCCGCTCCAACCACCCAGCCCTCTGACAGCCCCAAAGAGGGGAGTGCCACACCATCTCCCGAGTGGCCCTCTTCTAGAAGGCCCAAAAGCAGTCCCTGCACCCAGGAGAGAGGCCAGGGGTATGGCAGGGCTTCACTCACTTCTCAGGCTTGAGGTCTCTGTAAATGATGCCCAAGCTGTGCAGATGGTCCAGGCCCAGTGCCAGTTCAGCCAGGTAAAACTTCACATCCTCCTCTGTAAACATAACCTGCAACAGGGAGAGAAAGAGACACAGTCAGCTGGCTCACGCCGTTCCCCAGGAGCCGGGCTACTGGGCAGTCAGAGCCTCTTGGTGTTAAGGGTCCACCCTGGGGACACAGTCAGTGCAACGTATCTTTCTCTAATACACAAGTCACTCACTGTCCTAGAGATTGGAAACAAATAAAGGACTGGAATAAACTGCCTCTTCCGGAGAAAATGGGCCGCCCTGCAGCCAGAACGTAGAACAAGGAGTTTGCTCACATCCTGATGCAAAGCACTCTGAGATACACTAGAGGCCAGGCCCAGAGCCATGTGCAGAAACTAATACTTCTCACGCAAGGGAGTAGGGGTAGGGACTCAGAACACGTATAGAATTTATTTCCAGAAAGGAACTTTAGAAGATTAGATAAGAAACTAATAAAAAAAAGTTTACTTCCAGGGAGCAGAGGGGCTGTGTAGTGATGAGACTTTACCCCGAATATCTTTCTTTTGAATCATGAAAGTGGACTGCCTAATTAAGCATTAATTATTTTTTTCGAAACAGGATTTCTCTTTGTACCCCTGGCTGCCCTGGAACTTGTTCTGTGGATGAGGCTGGCCTCGAACTCAGAGATCACCCACATCTCCCTTCCGAGTGCTGGGATTAAAGGTGTGCACCAGCACCACCCAGCTTAGCCTTGTTTTAAGTATCTAAGTATGGTTCTGAGAAGGTAAGACTCCGTGGGTAAAGACTCACCACCAAGTCTTGCAAGCCATATGTTGGAGCAGAGAATCGATTCTTACAAGTTGTCCTCTGACCTTTGTAGGCACACATGTGTCTACATGTCTGTGTGTCCCCGTATAAACAGTTTGTTGATGCTGATGCTGTTTAAAGTGTGAATTTCCCCCACACCCAGGGACGGAATCAGGCCTTTATATAGTCTAGACAAACACTGTTCCACTGACTTACAACCCTGGCAGATAGATTTTAGTAGCCCAGGCAGGCCTTAATCCTGTAATCCACCTGCCTCAGCCTCCCAAGGAGCTATAACGACAGGCTTGTGCCATAGTGCCTGGCAAAGCTTGGTTCTCTCCATAGGTTGAATTGTATTAATGATCTTGTTTTTTAGAAACGAGGTTCAGATCCTTTTCTACTGGGTCCTTTGTATGGTATCTTTTTCTATGAACATGACAAGGACCTTAAAGGCTTTAGCTTCCTGGGTGGGTTTGGGCCTCTTTCCCTTGGCCAGCTCACCCCTTGCCACTCTTAAGCTTTGGGGGATCCCCTTAGCAACTAGAAATCACAGCAGTGTCACAGTGACACAGTGTCACAGCCCGTTCATCCTCAGTCCATCCCAAGAAAAACTCTCAGAGGCAGGTGACATTTTTCCACTGTCGAACAGAGCTGGTCAGTTACAGGTCTGCATTATAATGAAAAGTATCCCTCACAGGCCCCAGCAGTGGGATGCTGGCTTACCTCCTTTGACAATCGTGTGAACAGGTCTCCACCACGCAGGAAGTCCAGAATAAGATAGAGCTTGCCCTCAGTCTGGAAGGCTAAGAGAGGAGAAAGCCAACGTGGAATCAGTTGAGCCAGTGCCAGCTTGTGACACACACCTCTACTCCCATCTCCTTGGCCGAGCCCATGAGAGGTACAAGGGACAATGAAGTCAGCAAGGCATAGGCAAGGGTGGACATTGATGGGACAAGTGGCACTTGGGCAAGGTCTGTGATCTCACCATAGTGTAGCTTCACCACGAATGGGTGGTTCACATCAGCCAGGATGTCTCTTTCCATCTTGGTCCGAACACGGTCACGTACTGGCCAGAGGAGAAAAGAAGTCACGTTTAGTAACCCAACACAGCTTCTCTCCACAGCCCAACTCTAGGTGGGGTTTCCCACTCAGCCTTCCAAGGCTCCCCAGCCTTCCATGCGCTCTCAGGGTGCTCTCACCCTTGGGACATTCCACTGGTTCTTTCATCCCTGGAATGTTCTGGGCCCTCAGCCGGCTTCTGGTCTCCTGGAGACGTCCAGGGATAGGCCTTGTGTCTTGCCCAGTTGTCTAGCCTCACCTACCACCAGACCCTGCAGCCACTGAGCACCATGTGCCCTCTCTTCTGAGGTCCCCAGCCTTTGACTCTGTACCCCTTCAGCACACATTATCAAGTCCGTCCATCCTCCCTCCGTAACGACTCCTAAGTTCGATACTAAAATGTGACTCTGGGTCTCAGCAGACTCTTTTCACCTGCTTTGTTAATTGCCTTTTCCTTTTCCTTTGTTGCTGGAGAGGATTATTCGAGACAAGCTCTCATGTAGGCCAGGCTTGCCTCAAAGTCATGATGTAGCCAACACTGGCCTTGAACTCCTGATCCTTCTGTCTACTGTGCGATTGATTACAGGTCTTAGGAATGTCTGGGAGGTGAGGGGGTGGTAAACAAAAACGGCAAGCAAATTCTGACCACCAACAGGTTTTTGGTTGACTGAGTTCAGACCCTACAAGCTCCAGGAGGCTTCCCTACCCCGCAGGCGAGCCTGGGACCCCTGACGCTTCCCATCGTGACACTTCTTATTTTGTTGTAATTCTTGTATTTTCTCAGTAGAGGTGGCAGAGGCCATGTGTGGTTTTAACTAACCCACAACTCATATTTTAGCCACCACAGGGGCATGGTGCCTCCATTCTGGGGAGTCCTTCCTTCCTTTACCATCTTGTTCTGGTGAATTCCTAACATCCTTCAAAGGCATAGGTCCTGCACTGGCCCCCAGGCTGTCCCCCAGACCCTTCAACTCCTTGCCCTGGACGTCCATGTACACAAGCTTGGTATTGCTATACCCAACTGCCGGGCCATGTAAAGACTCTCACACCAGTCCATGAGCAAGGACCACGTCTTTGCATCTTTCTCCTCCCCTGAGACTCCCACAATCCCTCCTGAGGGATGATCCTACTGTTAGCCTACACTAGAGCCACTACTATCCAGTAGACAGCCTTTGATAGGCGAAGGACAGAGCAGTCCTTAAGGCTGATCCCTCCTTTCTCCCTGTTACACCCCCAGCGAGGGCTTGGCATGGGCTCCACCTGATTTCTGGTTATAAGGGCCCCCAGACCAATCAGAGTCAACTGACCCTCAGCCAACTAACTACTCGCTGTCCTCATCTATGTTCTAAGTTCCCAGGATTCTTTTTTTTTTTTTTCCGAGACAGGGTTTCTCTGTGTAGCTCTGGCTGTCCTGGAACTCACTCTGTAGACCAGGCTGGCCTTGAACTCAGAAATCCACCTGCCTCTGCTTCCCGAGTGCTGGGATTAAAGGCGTGCGCCACCACTGCCCGACTCCCAGGATTCTTGACTTTAGCTTGGGGATCCTTTCTGAATCTCTCTGTCATCCAACTCTGTGGCCCTGCCCCCAATTAATCTCCTCTTATGGGTCCCCAGCTTCTACACTCTCAGGCTGACTCTCAGGCTGCTCTGTCTTCGCTCGTGCTGTGGTCCTCGTCTTCCTCCTCCCTGCCCCTCCCCCCCACCCTTCTTTTGGCTTTGTTGAGATAAGATTTTTTTTTTCCCCCATGTAGCCCTGGTTGTCCTGGAACTAGATTGGCCTCGAACTCACAGAGAGCTACCTGCTTCTGCCTCCTGAGTGCTGGGATCAAAGGCATGCACCACTGCCCAGCTCTCCCATTTGCCCTCTATGGTCTGAATCTTCAAGAGGCGGGGATGGGGGTGGGGGTGGGGGTGGGGTAGAGTCTGAGCATCATGAAGCAGCGATGCTTCAACAATGTGATGTCTGAGTCTCGCACCCCCAAACGTTCTGCACCCCACTACCTCCTTCTAAGCATTGGCCTTTACTTGGCTATAGAGGAGAGGCAAGGGCAGCTGAAGGTAGGCTTGTTTTCCACCTCCATGCCAGAGACTTCTGAAACCAGAGGCATCTCCCTCACCGGCTCTGTAACCCTGGGGCCTGAGCTTCTCCCTCATCCTAAGCCCAGCCTCAGTTCTTCCCAGGGAAACACCCTTACCTTTCAGTGTGGCCTTCTTTAATACTTTCATGGCATACAAGTGCCCACTGTCAGGCCGGGTGACCTTGCGTACCAGGAAGACCTGAGAAGGCAGAAGACGGGACAAATCAGGAGGGAGGTAGGAGACGGCTGGCCCAAGTGGCTCCCAGCCTCAACAGCGACCTAGACAGTCCCTGGGACCCCAAGTGGACCTTCAGCTCTCCCTGAGTATATCAAGGAGACCTCTGACCCCTCTTGCCCTCTGTTCCTTTGGTGACATTCCACCTTAGACACAACCAGTGATAGATACCCTCCCAAGAAGGGACTCGAACTTACTTTGCCAAAGGATCCTTGGCCCAGAACCTTGAGGAGCTCAAAATGGGATGGATCAGCCTTCTCAGAGCCAGCCTTGACGTGGTGAGTGATGGGGATCTCCTTGAGGACACCCTCATCCTGACAGAGGGACAAAGCTGGTAGGTGTGGGGCCCTCTGCAGATGTGGGGCCCTTCCCGGGCAACATGGCATGCAGCTTATCCAAGCCATCCACCAGATCAAAACAAGCCCAAGAGACTACTCCCTCAACAGCTGTCAGGCTCATGGGTACCAACAGTGTCTCGAAGGCCAACTACCAGAGTGCCAACTCAGGTGAGGCCCTGTTCCTGAGGCACGGATGCTCCAGTCTGCTCAGACACAAAGGAAGGTACAGACATGGCCAGGATGCATTGGCCCAAGGCTTGGGTCTGGTGTAGGGACCTTCTCAGGCTCTCCCTGAAGGTTCCCCTCCCCCAGCTGTTTGGGTTTTGCCACAATAGGAAGTAAGGTTTGAGCTCATAATGGGGAGGTAGAGCCGGGCCTTTTTTTTTTTTTTTGCTAGGCAGGATAAGATGAGACAAACTCTCTGGTTGTATGGATAGACTGAAAGACAGAGACCCAAGAGTCAGCCAGATACCCTCCAACCCACTCACTGGCTATCTGGAGTTATGGCCAGAAACCCTATACCCTGATAAGCACTGGGTCACTGCTGTTATAGGGACCTCTCTGGCCCTCCAATCTGCCTGTCTTGCACTGAAGCATTGAGAGGCCTCCTTACTTCCCCAGGAAGCAAGTCCCGGCAAGGTCCAGTCATCTAGCAGGGCCAGAAGAGTCCAAAGCTAACTTAGACCAAACTGGCTGCCCAAACACCTGTTCTAAGGGGCTATTGCCAAGCAGGACCAGATATCCGGGTACACTTACCAAGTCCTGCTGGGGACCAGAGCCAGGGCCAGGGCCAGGGCCAGGGCCAGGCAGAGTCCTGGACCGTTGCTTCCCAAGCAGCCAGGGGAGCAGGGTCCTGAGCCACAGACGGGGTAGCTTGGGGTCCTGCTCCATCCGCCCAGCAGGGCCACAGCACCATGGCAAGAGTAAGCAACAACCCACTGGGGCTGCTAAGGAGGTGGCTGGGCCCAAGGCGGATGTGCAGGGTAAAGGCGTGGGGGCTGGGCCAGGCTCAAGACAGCCAATCAGACAGGGCCTGTGGTTTCCCTGGCTCCAGCCATCCACCCTCACTCTGTTCCTTTCTCTCTCCCCACCCAACTCTCTGTTGCCTGAGGTCTGCCCTCTGGCCCTCCCCTTCATCCTCCTACAAAGAGAAAGCCCCATATCAACCCATCTGCTGAAGAGATAGGTCCAAGAACAACAGGGACCTGACAAGGTACCCAGTAGACAGAGACAGGCATCTAATATGTAAGTGGGGTCCAAGGATAAGACAGACAAACATACAGCGTGTACATCACACACACACACACACACACTCTCTCTCTCTCTCTCTCTCTCACTCATCCAACAGGCAGGAAGGCATAATACAAGGACGTATTGGTGATCGGCAAGAGATAGCCTAGGACCATTACCCAACACAGAGATGGTGGGAGACTTGTACCCAGTGGCAAAGGCCACATCCACTATACAGAAAGGAGCTCATGCCTGTGTGATAGAGACACATCAGAACATGCCGAGACATAAGGGAAGAAGCCACTCAAAACTTATCGTGTACCCAATTCATGAAGACAGGCACTTATCAACTGGAGACAGAGTCTGGAACCCAACAAGAGCGAGCGAGCTGGCAGCAGAGAGCCAGGCAGAATTTGAGACCCACACAGACTGACAGGCGTCCAGGGCAGACCCAGGCAGGTAGCAGACGGGGATCCCCAGGAAAGGACAAGGCAGGGCAGAGCTGCAGGTTCTTTCTTGAGAGCTTGGGGTGGGGAGAGACAGCAGGGGACATAAAACGCCAGCCTCAGTGCCCAACAGCTGTACCGAGTGGCCAATCCCATCTCTGAGGTCTTCCAAACTTTTCCAGGGGGTTCCTAGGGAGCCCCAGAGCTGACGAAGAGGTCGAGCGGGTCATCTCTTAAGTGTATTCTGATCCAAATATCCCTAAAACTTCTAACCCCCCTGGAACAGGAAACTGTGGTTCAGGTTCAAGACAAACCAATGACAGAGTTGTCCTGAGCCAAGTCCCTCCTCTGGGTCCTGTCTGACTGTAGTCAGCAGCCCCAAGTGCCAGGAAAGGGTGGGCAGGTAAGTCAGCCAGAGCCCACTTCCTGTCCTCCCAAGCTTGCCCTCTTTCTCAGTCCTACTCTAGCACTTCCCACTCCAAGCCCTTACTCTGGGACTCAGAGGCTCTCAAGTGCACCATCAAACCCCAGAACAGGGTAGGCCAGTCAGTCCCCAGAGAGTAATCTGGTGGAACAGGCTGAAGGCACGGCCCAGCGAGCGACTGTGCATAGGCTAAGGCCACACAGCAATTCCTGTTCATCCCACCCTGAGATCTGTTCATCAACTCTGACCTGTCTGCCTGAGTAGACCCGTGGGGGACAGATGCAGCTACCCGGAAACTCCAGGGCTCAGAGAGCTTCCCCAAACCTATTCAGTGCCCAGAGTTATGCTGACAGACACTTGTGGAGATGAGCTACCCTTTTCCTCACCTTTCTGGGACAGAAGCCGGAGTCTCTCTCAAGCCCGGGGAAATCGGCTGGGGTTTGCATGGCGGGGCTCAGGCTGGTGGCCAGAGGGGCCTGGACTCCTGCAACTTCTGCTTTTTAGCTGTCTTAGCCCAGAAGGCAGGGTCTCTGGCTCCCCTCCTTCTCACTTCCCTCTCAGCAGGAAGGAGGAACTCAAGATGGGTTAGGCTCCCCTGCTAAGGAGGGGACACTGCAGACCCCAAGCTAGGACCCAGGGAGTGAAGACAGGAAAGCAGACCCAAGCCACAAGGCCATGAGATGCCCACACAACAGGCGTTCAGGACTTGAAAATATATACCCAGGGGGCTCCCCAAGGACATATGGGACAGAAGTCTGCAAGGCAGGTCTGGCTGACCCAGCCTGGAACTTAGACAACCCAACAGAACAGGCAGCAGCCTGCCTGGTCCTGTTTCTGTTCAGACACACCAATCCTAAGCCTTGGGATGGACAAGAAGTCAGAAGATCCAAGAAAAAGAACAGGCTACTGAGGACAGGAGTGGACCAGGCCCACCCCTTTCTACAGGCTTCTGCTCCTCGGACGCTAACACACCCATAGAACTGACAGATTCACTCAGGCTGCTGATCAGAAACCCTTTCTAGACAGCCCAGTGCAGAAACACATACCCCCTCACACACCCCGTATTTCCCCTTCTCTGGCCTCACAGGGCTCTGATAACAGTCTGTGGTAGATGGCCTGTGGAATTGTGAAAGACACCTCAAGACCAACTTGCTTATTGCTTCTTCAGGCAGGGGCAGCCTGCTCAAAGATTCGCCACAAGGGCTTATGCCAGGATTCCCTCAACCTGCTAGTCCCCATAAACAGGGAAAGAAGCACTGTACCCACCAGGGTACCAGAAGAGACAGGAAGAAGAAAATGGTCTCAGAATTTCATTTGCTGAGCCATGAGAGGACCTGAAGCTTCTGATGAGGGGAAGGAGGGGCATCAGCTTACATTCCTGGCCTTCCCCAGAGCCCAGAGCCATACCATCTGATTCTTGTCCTTTAGGGTCTCTGCTTAGGGCCCCCTGCTATGGTCAAGCCTACTTGTTGGTTGCTGATCCTAAGAGCCACTAACACTCCCTTCCCCAGCTGGCAAAATCTGCAGGACCTTCAGGTGTGTCTCCCAGCATGCCTCTCACAGGCTGGCTCTGCCTAGGCATCCTAGGGAGGGGCTGGTCCCAAGCACCAGGTCAGGCCAGGGAAGAAGCAATGAGAACTAAGCCTCCTGTCACGTGAGAATGTAAGCACTCACTCTTTCAGCCTTTGCTGATGTAGGTCCACCAGGCCTGGGCTTGGCACTGCTCCCAAGGAAGGATCATTTTCCAATTTCAGTGATAAGGAAACAGGACTCAGAAAGAAAGTGACCAGCCCAAGGCCATGAGGATGGCACAGGGGACAGTAAAGGTTAAACTAAAAAACCTGCACCTGGGGGGCTGGAGAGATAGCTCAGCAGTTAAGAGCACTCACTGCTTTTCCAGAGGTCCTGAGTTCAATTTCCACCAACCACATGGTGGCTCACAACCATCTGTAATGTGTGCTCACAGCAACAGTGTACTCATGTAGAATAAATAAATCTTTAAAAAACAAAACAAAACTCTGCACCTGCAGGGAAAGCCAAAGCTTTTCCACATTTCATCACTGACGCCCCCTCCTACTGATCCCCCCTCCTACCCTTACCTCACCCACCCCGACACCTCCATCAAGGTTTTCCTGGAAGCGTTAGACACTGGTGTTTCTCTTTTGGACATAGCTGACAGCCCCTGGCCCTTGCTTCATTCAGGTGGGGGACAACTGTCCTGCTACAGAGCTGCAGTTAAGATGCTGTCGCTGCACAGCGGTGCAGAGACTGTCACGGGTGACAGACCCGGATGAAGACAGTCCAGCTGGGTCTTGAGGATGAACAGGCATCCGATGGACAGAAAGGGACAGAAAGGGTCCACGATGAGAAAGAGCAATGGGAGCAAGGCCCATGGGAAGTGGGGTGGTGAGTCTGTGTAAGTCATGTGCTCCCAGGCAAAATGTCTACCTCGTATCAGCCTCTCCCTTGTCAAGATGAAGATGCAAACCATCCCTTTGGAAGGATGTCTCCAGGAATCAAATGGGCCATGGAGAAGACACTGTAAACCAAACTTCTTTCTATTTAGATCACAGGTTCTCCCCCCAGGGCAGGCTGAAGGAAGAGAGCCCTTCATGCATCCCAGGCACTAAGCAGGTAGTCTGGCCAGTTCCGGTCATCCAAGAGAAGCTTCTCTCAATACCTGAGGCTCCCCAAAGCCCAGAGTCACATCCTGCCTAAGCCCGAAGGCCAGGGGAGCACAAGGGATCCGGGAGGGATCAGGGTTTCATAAACAGGAAGAGAGGAGGGGAGGCGGGAGTTACTCTGCTCTCAAAATAGACCTGCAGGCACTTCAAAGGGGTCCAGCTCCGGAGATAGCCAGAGGAGGGGGCCTGGGTTACTCAGTCTGCCCCCAGGAGGGGAGGGGGAGTGTAAGTGGAGCCCTGATGTTCCTGAGGATACCAAGAGCATACAGAAGACAAAGGGATCCAAAGAGTGTTTGCCCTACACCATCAGTTCTAAGCCCCAACCCTCTTTCCTTCTGCAGTGGACAAAGGAGCCAGCATTAGACCGGATGAATACTATTAATTTGTATACAGCATTCTCTCTTTTTCTTTTAGGTGGCCCTAAGAGTTAGGGTTTGTTTTTTTGTTTTTTGTTTTTTTCCTCTTGTTTTGTGACAAGGTCTTGATAGCCTTAGCTGGCCTGGAACTTACTATGTAGACCAGGCTGGCCTAGAACTCACAGATATCCACCGGCCTCAGCCTCGAAATAATGTGATTAAGGGCCCCTGTTATCATGCCTAGTAAGATAGGCTCTATTCTGTCCTTTGAAGCAGCAACATGCCCCAGGCTAGGCAAACAGATACACAGGGAAAGAGCCCAGACTGCCTGGCTCCCAAGTCTCCACCCCTGCCTCACCTACACCTGGATGGCCCACCTCTGGCTAGCTACTCAAAGCCCAGGCAACTGCTAACCCTCAGAGCCCAGTCAACCTTTCTTCGCCTGCCACACACAGCAGAGACCACCTCTCTGCTCCACATTCAGCCACAAGCTCAAGTGACAGTGGCTGAGGCTTAGATGCTCCTGCCACTAATCACTCTCCATAGAGGAATGTGGGGGTCCAGAAGTCGTTACGTGTAGGTTCTATATGCCCATGACCATCTTATTTCCCCATCTTAGTACCAACCGCAGTGTTCCTGTCTCCGCCGCTCTCTGAGGCTTCGGGGTGTCCAGTACATTTGGGTTAAGGGCGTCTCTCAGTGAAACAATATAATGCACCAAGCATGCTCTGAAGGACAGTAGACCTGTTCCATCCACTACGCAACAATGGGGTTACAGCAGGTTGAGCACCCCCTAGTGTACTAAGCTCAGAAGTGGCCAGTGAGGATCCTTGAGCCACAGTCAGGGCTGAGTTTGCACTCAGGGCTAGCACCTGGAGTGGCAGATACCTACTGTCCCAATGTTCTCCCTCTTTGGGACTTAGGATTCACCAGCCAGGGAGGAATGTGGCTCTGGTCAATCAAAGCTTGACCATCATCACCGTGTGACACAAGGCTTCAATTTTCTCATCTGGGAAATGTTCTACCTCTGAAAACTGTTCACAGGGCAGGAGAGATTGCTCTTTGGTTAAGAACACTGTTTTTTCCTGAGAACCCAGGTTCGATTCCCAGCACCTACTTAGCCACTAGCGATAATCATGGATTCCAATTCCAGACCACCTGACTCCCTCTTCTGGCTTCCTCAGGAACCACACACGTGAGGCACAGACACATATGAAGGCAAGACACCCATACAGATAAAATAAAAATAAATCTAAAAAATAAATAAATGAGCATAGAGCTCCTAGTTTGATGCCAGGCACAGTTCAGCTTTTTCCACTATGCGGCACCTGAGAGCCCCAAGTCCTATTATCTCCAGCCTTGACCCCCTTCCCATTCCAGAACCTTCTACCTCAGAGAGGGAGCCTTAGGCTGTGGAATGAGCAAGGTTCCTGCCTCTCTCTTGGTTTGGTTTTGAGACAGAGTCTCAAGTAGCTCAGGCTAGTCCAAAACCCACTCTGTACTACATAGCTCAGGCTAGTCCAAAACTCACTATACACCAGAGATGACTTTGAACTTTTGATTCTCCTCTTTCTACTGCCTAAGAACTGGGATTACAGCCTATCTCCAGACCTGGCCCCTTTGACCCTTGAGATACCAAGCTGAGCTCATTACTAGTTCCCCCAAACCTCTACTGCGACCCCTTGGACCTTCAAATCTAAGGTCTGAATGCCTGGTTCTCCAATAGGGACACAACTGATCACTCTGATTTTTTGTTGTTGTTGTTGATGTTGGTTTTTTTGTTTTGTTTCGTTTTGTTTTCCTGAGACAGGGTTTCTCTGTGTAGCCCTGGCTATCCTGAACTCACCCTGTACACCAGGCTGGCCTCAACTGACAGAGATTTGCCAGCCTCTACCTCACAGAGTGCTGGGATTAAAGGCATGCACCACCACGCCCCAGCTACTCCCTCATTTTATCACTAGGGAACTAGGGACTGCTCTACCATGGGATCAGTCTCCAGCCATGGTCAGAGATAACAAAGGTTCAAGCTACAAGGCTTACTGGCCCCCATGGCTCTGTTGCTATAGTAACCAACAGCAGGAGCGGCTAGGGGCTTACTTCTCTTACACAGGCTCCACCACACCCAGCTCAGCTACCTTATCTTAGGGAACTAAGTCAATTTAAACATCAGAACCAAGCCTGACTCCAAATCAAAGGTCACACTTACAGCTGGGCTGACCCAGGCCTGGAAGGCGGGGCCTTGGGCAGGAAGTTGACAGAGCAACGCACCAGGGCAGTTCTAGTGCCAGGTGGTTACCATGTCCTGTCCTTCACTTCGGTCCTGGGTACTCCCCAACTTTCAGAGGAGGACAGAAGCAGAAGAGTTTTTGGATGGGGTGGGGCACCTGGAATGTAGGCTTGCAGAGACCCTGCCCAGATGGCTTCCAAAGCCTCTGGAAGCCACAGTCTCTGTGACTTAACAGTTCTCTGGGTGACGTAGGTGTGGTTCTTTCTATTACAGAGAGGAGAAACCCAGGACTCAGAGAGTACAAGGTGCCCAACTAAGGCCACACAGGAGCTTCTGGCTCTGTATAACAGCCAGGCCGACTGGTGAGGTAGCTCAGTGGGTAAAGGCAGTTACTGCCAAGTTTGACAAACTGAGTTTGATCCCTGGCATCTACATGACAGGAGAGAACCGACTTCAGCAAATTGTCCTCAGATCTCCACACATGCCTAAGGACACGCACTCACTCGCGTGCGCGCACACACACAAGCTCACACTCACACACACACAAGAGCATACATGAAATTATTAAGTAAAAGTATAATACTGGTTTTGGGCTGGGCGTGGTGGTGTACACCTTTAATCCTAGCACTTGGGAGGCCAAGCAAGGCAAGTGGATCTCTGAGTTTGAGGCCAGCCAGAGTTACATGCCAAGACCCTGTCTAAAAAAAATTAATTAATTTAGAACAAAAAAAGTTCTAAATTTTTTTTTTTTTTTAATTAAAAAATAGGAAGGAGTAAAGGATTGGCAGGCTATAGGAAAGTAGCCTGGGGAGCGGAGACAGCTGGGATAAATGATTACACCTTGTTTGGGGAGCTGGGAGTCTCAAGAAGCCATCTGGGAGGCACTGGGCGTGGTCAGGCTAGAAACGCCACCAGGTTCCCTACTGTTCTACAGTTCCAATACACAGGCTAAATGCTTCTAAGCCCCTGTGACACCCACTCCCACCAAGGAGATCAGCATAACACACAGAGCTCTCAATCACTCCCTAGGCACAAACTTTGAGTACATAACAAACCCAGAAGTGCTGTGGTGTGTGGGGGTCACAGACAGCTGGAATTCCTGGATCCTGTCCCAGTTCCTAGCCCTTTCTGGACCACACCTTTGAATCCAGGAGTGAAACCTCCCTCACCTTTGAGGTAGGAAAGCTGAAAGCAGCAGTCTCTGTCCTGAGCAGAGACAGAATCAGAAGAAGAGAGCCGAGCTAGGCAAAAGGATGAGCGGCCAGGGCCTTCACATCCAGGTGCTGTGAGCAATCCCCTCTCCTCTCTGACCACGACTTCAAAGTCTCCAGTTCTCACCTTGGATGGCTGAAGCCCAGCTTCTTCCCCTGAAGCCTGTCCATTCTGGAAAAGAGAAACAAAGGAGAACATCACAATTTACCTGCGGGGGGGGGGGGG
>JADRCH010000293.1:1410644-1445177 GCA_019843965.1 Rhynchomys soricoides
CCCCCCCCAGGACTCAGAAGACCCACCCCCCAGGACTCAGAATGCCCACCCTCCTCTGCCTACCAAACACCCTAGCTATCTTCAGAGTCTCAGCTCTAATATTACCTCTTCCTAGGGAGAAGGAAGGGGCACACGCAGCCAAGCTCCGCCATGCAGACGGTGCAACTTCTTTCTGCAAACTAACCAACTATGAGAGGCCTCGGTCTCCCGATCTGGACCACTGGGTTAGATATCCTAACTTCCCCAAATTGCTATAAGGATGGGAGATGACAAGGCTGGGACAGGTGTCCCCTCTTGGTGGCTTCTCCCGCTCTGTTCGACTTTGAGAACCAGTCAGCAGGTAAAGCGATGGCTGTATTCGCCATGTCTTTGCATTTCTCCACCGTGCCACTGGTCACACACAGACTCACTCCTCCCAGTAAACGGAGAGACCTGGGTGCAGAGTGCCTGTCACGTGCCAAGGCTGGGCTCTCTGCCTCACACCTGTGGCACTGTTTAATCTTTCTGGCAGCCCTGGGAGTTAGGCCTTGGCTCTATAGGTAGAGGAGGGCGCCAGGGCTCAGAGGGGACACAACTGAAAAGCAGGAATCTGAAATGTCTCCCCAAAAGTGGTAACTTCTTAGGAATAGCCTGGGGCTCAGTGGCCTCCACCTAAGCCAGGGAGCTGCCTGCGGGGAGAGGCAGGAGCACAGCTTACCTCTGAGATCCTATTTCTTCCTGTTTTTACCCCAGATGGAAACTCCATACCCTGGGGTATACCACAGCTGGTCTCTCTCTCACTCTCTCTTTTTTTTCCCTGAGACAGTTTCTCTGTGTAGCCCTGGCTGTCCTGGAACTCACTCTGTAGACCAGGCTGGCCTCGAACTTAGAAATCCGCCTGCCTCTGCCTCCCAAGTGCACAGCTGGTCTCTCTATGCCTATGTGCTATGAAGTTCGAAACCCACCTGAGGAAGCTGTCCCCACCCTTTCTGGCATGGACTGAGCACAGTGAGACAGGCAAGAGGTTCCCAGAGGCTGGGACGTTGGAGCCAAGAGTCAGGTTCGTAGGGCAGATTTGGTCTTGCTTGGCAGCAGCAGGTATTACTGAGTTCTGTCTATTATGTAACCTCCTGCTCCAGGAGTGACCACCCCCTGCCTGCCAGGACATCCTTCCTGCCCTGAGCTCCCTTAATGCCCCTAATCCTCCCCAAGAACCAAGAGCACGCGTGCACACACACACACACACACACACACACACACACTCTGAGAAGGGACAGGTTGGTGAGAACCTAAGGACAGGACTAGGCAGATGTACTTGCTAAGTCCAGCTCATTCAGCAGACTAGATGTCAGCTGTCCCACCTACAACCACAAACAGCCTGCCTACCAGCCCCTGCCGCAGCCCTCCAGAGGTACTCCAGACCCTCATCTTTCTGCTCATCAGCCAGTTCAGTCTCTGTCCATTAAAAACCTCACATCCTCTCTCACTGGGACTAAGCAAGAACCAAGTCCCAGCTTCCTCGGCACGAAACCCAAGGCCAGCATCTCCAATCTCCCAGCACCAGGATTAAAAAATGTGCGGTCAAGTTTTGGCCTCTACCCCGAGGAGGTCATTATACTTTTTTTAAAAAATATTTATTTATTTTATATATGTGAGAACACTGTAGCTGTCTTCAGACACACCAGAAAAGGACATCGGATCCCATTACAGATGATTGTGAGCCACCATGTGGTTCCTGGGAATTGAACTCAGGACCTCTGGAAAGGCAGTCAGTGCTCTTAATCGCTGAGCCATCTCATTATACTTTTCATTGCTCAGTCTTCTCACTTATAAAATGGAATAAGTGGGCAGCTGCTTAACGTCAGTGAAATCAAGCCATAAATACTCAGCTGGCATGTGACTGTAGGTAGCCACTGGAGCCATTATTATTGTCACCCCTACCCAGTTCCCATCTTTTTATTAACCCATACAGAATCATTTGTCTTCCGGCCTGTTAAAAGTGGTAAGTTAGACAACATTTACCACAAGAATATCTGTCCAAGTGGTCAGCCATGAAGACTCACACCACATTCACCTGAAGGGCACTCTTGATAAAAAGTGATTGATTTTGACATTTTCATCCATGTGAAAGTGTTTCAGAGCAGCCAAAAATGACCTTTCCCATGGATGCTAGACTGGCAAGGTGGCTCATCAGTTTAAGGTGCTTGCCACCAAGCCGGAAGACCTGAGTTCCATCCCTGGAAAGCACAAAAGGGTGGAAAGAGAGAACTCACTCCACAAAGTTGTCCTATGACCCCCGCACATGCACACAAGTGCCCATGTGTGCACATCATGCATAAATACACACAAAAATAACTACTAATAATATCTTAAAGATGGGCCACTTTGTGAATTTGCACACCACCTCTCCCAGAGACCATGCTAAGCTTCTGTGCATCATTCACTTTTAGCAAGCTCTATTGGGTGCTCTTTGGGGCGTCTACTGAATTGATCTGAGACCCCGAATAGACCTGTTCCATATGACTGAGCATTTACATGGTGGTTTACCTGAAAAAGAAAACCCTTTCTGCTTGTCTACTGGGGCTCCGTTCAAACTCTGTCTCCTCTGCCCACCCAGCCCGATTCTTCCCCTTCTCCTCCGCAGCCACGGCATTGAACACACGCCTAAACTCACGAGGGGAGATGACTTGTGTCTTTCATCAGCTCCTTAGTTAGTACCAAGCTAGGGTCCAACATACAGTTTGTTGAATAAAAGATAAAAGGTGAACCCAGCGAAGACAGCAAGGAAGCCAGAGTAGGTTCTTGTTATCCTACTTCTCAGCTGAGGTTCAGCAAAAGGCCTCACCATAGCTAGCAGGTGGCAGCCATGGGTCCATAACTAAAAGTCATGCGTCTGCAAGCCTAAATCTCTGATGAAGGAGAGAAGGCATAGCAAGAGGTGTCAAGTTGTTTTAGTGTAATTTGGGAACCTCTGCCACCAAGCCTTGTTTGGTTAGGATCCTAGCCTGTGGACTAATTTCTCAAGATCTCTAGAGAAGTGGTCCATCCTGAATAGAGGACTGGAGGGGCAGACAGGATGGCAGAGATCATCTGTCTTTTTGGTTTGACATGTGGGACAGCGGGAAGAACACAGCTGTGTCACCACAAAGCCACTGTCACTAGTGGCTGAGTGAGAGCCGTCACATCGCTTTTTAGCATCTGTTTCTTCCTCTGCACCATGACTCCATGTCTACTGTGTTAGAAGCTGCACTCTGTGACCTAGAAGGCTGAAGGAAGTCTCTGTCTAAAAAGCCTAAGGGGAGCTGGAGAGATGACTCAATGGTAAAGGGCACTTGTTGCTCTTCCAGAGGACACAAGTTCAAATCCTAGCACCCATGTTGAGCAGTTCACAGCTTCCTGTAACTGAAGCTTCGGGGGGGGGGTGTCGGTCCAATGCCCTCTTCTGGCCCCCAGGGAAATCAACTTTTAAAAGGACCTAGGAGGAGGTTTAACTCAGAGGTAGAGTACCTGCCTAGCACAAATAAGGCCTTGGATGGATGGAAGAAGTGGAGGGGAGGAGGGGGGAAGAGGAGAGAAGGGGAGGGACAAAAGACATGCAGACCAGACCCTGGGACCAGGGAGAAAAGCCTGGGTCAGGGAAGGCCTTCTGGCCTCTTGGAGCACACCATCTTCCCTCTTGCTCAGGACCACCGCTCATGACGATGGACACCTGCTCAGAACCCCTAGAGCCTACGCTCCTTCCAGCAGTCAGAGTTGGGTCCTAACAGACATGCTTCTTTCTACCAAGGGGCCAAAGCAGCTTCTAGAAAAGCTAGGAGCAGAACAGATGGAGAAAGACAGCACATGCCCTGCAGGCAGGAAGCAGCCCCAGGAACTGGGTTCTGAGCCCAGCATTGGCAGCCCTGTGCACTGCTGGAGCCTGGGAGCCAAGTGCCAGGACACTGCTAGCCCTCAGCCAAGGCTGGACAAGGGCCCTGCGGCCCGGGAAGTGTGTGCCAACATCCGGAGCTGCTCTCTGCCTACCTGCCACCTGTGCCAGTTTAAACCTACCCTACACTCATCTTCGAGTCTTTCCTGCTTGGAGGGAAACAGCGACAGCACTGAGTTCTAATCCTGGCCCAGATGTTAATGCACACGCCAGCATCCCTGAGTTCTGCTGTCCCATTTGAAAACGGGGGTCATAATTTCTAACTTGACAAGTTGTGAAAATTAAAGTAAAGTAACATCAATAAATTGCAGACAGTGAAGTCCTGGCAGGATAGGGCCTGAAGACCAGGCTCTGATGTTTTCATAAAATCAAGAAAAGCCCAGGTAGCACCTTCACCCCTACCTCCAATTGGTTTATTCCACCTGTGCCCTGCCTGCCAGCAGCCCATTTCTGGTGACAGCAATGTGAAGACAGGGCAATTCGGATCCCAGACCTCTTCTGCCAAATGCCCTTGCCAGCCTCCTTACCTGCCTCCTTCCTGGCCAGAAGCTGCCCACAATGGCGCCAGTACCTGCAGGCCAGGCGCTGTATCACTTACATGTCATCTGCACGAAGAACAGCAAGGCCCTGTTCTCAAGTAAGCATGCACACCCTCACTGCCCCACGGCTCCTGTTACACAAACAATAACACCAAGTCCACAGGCACCTCCACGGCTTGGGGGAGGGGACACCGGCAGCGGGACCCAGGGTTTTGCACCTTGTTAGGCCTAGGAAGTAGAGCTAGAAGCTCATCTGTGGCGCTGGAAAGAGAGGCCCACACAGCCTGAAGATGGACTAAGGGCCACACAGCATTTCTGAAGTAAAGCTCAATGAAAACCTCCTCTCCCCATCCCAGGAAATTTGACAGTCTCCACTCCCCGAATTCAGGTATTCAAACTAAGATGTTTCCGGTTTAACCTGGCCCCCATGAGGCTGCCTCTGGCCTCAGGATTTCCCAAAGGGAAGCAGGAAGTGCTGCCCTGGAGGAGGCCAGCACTCCTAGATCTCCACCCTCCCTGTTAGTGGAACACTGGGAATCTCAGGGCAATGTCCCTCCCTAACCATACCCAGCTCAGCTCTACCTTCTTCTGGAGGCCCAGGTGGCAGGGGCGTGCCCAGGCAAAGGAGTACACCTCTGAGCCTTTCCTCAGACCTTGTGCCCCAGGGGGGGGGGGGGGGGGGGGAGAGACAACAGGGGCTGCATAGAGCACTGCTCCTCACCTAGGAGGGTGAGTCAGCCAGAGAACCTCTGAGCGGCTGTGTAGGGCCTGTAAAAACCCCATGGCAAGGATCCCAGAACAATTTACTCTAAATTGCACCTTCAGGTTGGTTACTTAATCCAGCCGCGCCCACCCTCCTATAGCCAGTGTAGGCCATCCCTTTAAAGGGGCAGCATGCCCTGGGTGCCTGAAAACTTGGGGACCTCACTGTGGATTCCCTCTACCTGTGGTCCTGAGAGGCAGAGCTCACGGTGACTGACCTGAGGTACCAAACATAGGTAAAGAGAGGTTCAAGCCAGGAGAAAAATCATCTGGGTTCTGGAATCAAGTGAGGTCTCCTCCTGTCTTCTATACCCCATAACTGCTCCAGGGAAGGTAGACTTTCACCTGACTCCTCACTCAGCACGAGAGCAGGGGAAAGTTTTAAAGTTTGCTGGTTCAGAACTTGACCTTGATCTCAGGGTGACAGGACACCACAGAAGTGGCCTCCTGCATGCTCAGGGTTGGACCACAAAGCCCTCAGAAAGACAGGAGTTGCTTCTGGGAAAGGCTAGGTGGCAGAAGCCACATTGCCCAAGGGCTCAGCCTTTTCTACAGGAAAGGAAGACGAAGGGAGAGAGGAAGGTGGAGGCAGAGTCTCTACTACATAGACAATCTTCACAAGGTCTAAGGGCTTTCCCCATTCTTCAGCATAACCTGAAGTTGGAAGACCCGATGTCATTAGCTTTAGGGCAAAGGAAAGCAGGTTCCAACTCCAGAGGTGGTATCGTCCCACGTTCCGTAACTGCAAGGGGTCCAGAAGGGCTACCTTCCTAAGGTCAGAAGTGGAGGAACGAAGAGCGGTCTTGGGGAAAGGGAACGGTGAGAAACCGGATTCCCATGATCCTTGTCTCTAGTAGAAGCCCAGACATCTGACCCAAGCCTTTCCCTTCTGCACTGATTGGGGCAACTCCCACAGCTACCAAAAGATGATAAGCGGGACGGGTCCTAGGGGTCAGATCTCAACACCCCGTGGGGTTCCCTCTCCAGACTACCGCAGGGAGGTACAGAGCGCCCAGCAGAACCATCCCCTACACACGCACACCCGGAGCACAAGGGGGTGGTGCCGGACAGTGGGCTCGAGACCGGAGGGCACTCGCGTCCCCGCGGGGCTGCAGAGACGCCGCGGGCCGCCCCCTGCCCCGCCCCGGTGCGGATCCGGGCTGGCCGGCCGCCGCCGCCTGTCTCCCGCCCCTCTCACTCACCTCCGGGTCCAGCGGCACCAGCTCCATGAGCGGCCAGGGCTCCTTGAGCTGGGCGAGCGGCATCGCGCTGCCGCCGGACCGCCCGCGCTCCTCCCGGCGGCCCCGGGCTGCGCCGCCTCTGGGCCCCGGGGTCCCTGTTGCTGCACCGAGACCCCCGCACGCCCCCAAGCCCCTCGCGCTCTGGCTGGGCCGTCCGCCGCCGCCGCGGCACTCGCACTTCGGCTCCCTCCGTCACCCGGCGCCGCCGCGCCCATTGGCTACCTGCGCGGAGGCGGGGCCTAATGAGCCCCGCCCAGTCCCCCCACGGCTCGGCATTCCCGGCGCGGACCCCCGCCCCCAACGCTCCGGGAGTCAGCCTCGCCTTCACACGAGACCCCGGCCCACTGTCGGCCCTCCCCACCGGAGGCAATGCGGGTTACGTCTTCCCGGGCTATGTGCCGCTTTGCAGACCTCGCTCGGGCCTTCGTTGTCCTGTCCTAGCAGCCTTTGGGATGGTAACCCAGATGTGCCTTCTCCCTCCAGGGGGAGGGGCTGCCACCCTACATTTACATGGGACGTCCTGGGCCTGATCCCGATTGAGGCGTGGAAGGAGCCTGGGCCGTGTGTCCTCTAGCTCTTTGCTTGCCAAGCCTTTAGGATTGCCCTCTTCCGAAAGCTTCTGCACATCCTGGGAGCGCACACTTTGGGGTCTCCATGTGATACCCGTGTCCCAAGCCAGCCAGCGCCAGGACCCACAGCGCCCCCAGGGTGATTTCCTAATACGCATTTTTCTCCCTGCTAGTCTGTTGTGCCCTATCACTTGAGGGCGCTGGTTTCAGGCCAGGTCCCGCGCCTCTTCCGCTGCGGACTTGATTGTGGTCTGATTTGAGCATGAGTCCCTGTGAAGAAGGCAAAGACCAGGTCTGGTGGGATCAGGATTCTCTCTGGTAAGATTTGGCCTGCACTTAAGGAGGTTTTAGGGCTCAGGTGTGGTGAAACTTACTCTCAGGTGAGAGACAAGCTGGCGAGTTTATTAAAAGCCTCCAGCGAGCCAGGCACCACTGATACGGAATTTTTTGTTATGTTTGCTAGCTTGGTTATGGGTATGGAACCCAGGCTTTGTGGGCCTGTTTGTGCTTAGTACCATGGACCTATACCTCTAGGCAGCTTGTGATTTTCTTGAGATCGCACTACCTCCTAGTAGACACTCTAAGGGATTTATCCCAAGTCACACCGCGGGTCAGGAGCTCACTAGTGTTTAAAAGAGTGTGGGGTGGGTCTGTGAGATAGCACAATGGATAAATGAGCTTGCCAGCTGTACTGATGCCTTGAGTTTGATTCCCAGCCCCCAGGTGGTGGTAGAGAACCAACTCTCATAAGTTGTCCTTTGACCTCCACAAATATGCACAGGGACAACCTTCCCCAATAAAGAAATTTTAATGCACTGTATTTTTAAGTGGAGAGAAATGGAGCACTCCTTTAATCCTAGCACTAGGGAGGCAGAGGCAGGAGGATCGCTGTGTTCAGGGCCAGCCTGGTCTACATAGGGAGTTCCAGGCCAGCCGAGGCTACATAGTGAGAATCTGTACCAAAACAAACAAGACAAACCCCCAACCCCAAAAAACCCAACTAAGTAAATACATGAACAAATAAATAGAAATAAATTTAATCCAGGAGATTTAGACCAGAGGATTGTGATTTTGAGGCCTGTGTGGACTGCATAATGGAGATGTCAAAGAAAGTCAAAATTAAATTAAATCGAAAAAGAAATAAAAACAGATGCTGGTTGCCCAGTAAGCATTTGTAATCTCACTGCTGAGGCTGCTGAGACAGGATCTCATTGGTCAGCCAGCTTAGCCAAATAGGTGAGTTCCAGGTTCAAAGAGAGACTCACACAATAAACAAACAAACAAACAGATAAAGATATGGGCTGTCAACCTGCCACCTACACATACATGGGCACACACATGCACATGCTCAGACATCCATATGCACATATAGCATAGACACACAATGAAATAGGCACTGATTTCTCCCAAATCTCCAAGTCCCCTTACCCCATGTGTTCCCTTAGTGGAATCACTGGTGACTTGAACTGCATTTTGAGTAGAAAGGACTTTGGAATCCAAAAAACATAGATTTGAATCCCAGATCTTTCCCTCTTTAAGCATTAGACAACTCCTGTCTTTAAGTTAAGTTTCTTTATCTGAAAATTGGGAATTATAACTGCAATCTTTTAGGTCTGCAGTTAGGACTAAACTCATTGTAACCCTGTATATTATTTATAGTCATGAATAGCACACCAGGCCCTCTCAGCCTGGTGGCATGCAGGAGGCTAAGGCAAGAGGATCTTGAATTTGGAGCAGATCATCCTGGATTATAGAGTGAGACTGTATCTCAGAAAAATGAAATAAATCTAAATAGAGCCAGATGTGATGATATATTGCCCATAATTGCAGCTCCTGGGAGGTGGAAGGCAGGAGGATCTGGACTTTAAGAGACTCCTCAGCTTTGTATTGAGTTCTAGGCTAGCCTGTATTACAGAAGACCCCATCTCAAAATACCTGGCAAGATCATAGGGTTAAGGACCCTGCCACCAAGCATGAAGAAGATGTGAGTTTGATTTTCAGGATCCACAGAGTAAAGGGAGAAAACTAACTCCCAAAGTGTGCTCTGATTTCCACGTGTGCCCTGTTTACTTGGAAGCACACACAGAAATAAATTAAAATGTTTAAAAAAAAAAAATCCCTCGCCCGGCAGTGGCGCACGCCTTTAATCCCAGCACTCGGAGGCAGAGGCAAGCAGATTTCTGAGTTCGAGGGCAGCCTGGTCTACAGAGTGAGTTCCAGGACAGCCAGGGCTGTACAGAGAAACCCTGTCTCGAAAAAAAAAAAAATCCCTCCTTTAATCTCAGCACTCTGAAGACAGTAGGCAGATAGATTTTAGTGAGTTCAAGTCCAACCTGGTCTACATAGTGAGTTCCAGGACTGCCAGGGCAACACTGTGAGACCTTGTCTCAGCAAATGAATGAATGAATGAATGAGGTTGGTGAGATGGCACGGTGGATAAAGCAGCAGTGCTAGGATGAGGATGGGAGTTAAGATCTCCAGAGCCCATGAAGAAGCCAGGCAGTCCTGACAGCCTCCTGCAATCCCAACGTTGGAGGAGCAGAGACAAAAGATGCCCAGGCCAAGGTGGTCACTCAGACTAGCTGTAATTGGTGAGTTCCAGATTCAGTGAGAGACCCTACCTCAATAAAGTGGGCACACACACACACACATAATAAGACACATTTGTGTGAGCACACACATACACTAGGTACACACAAACACTTAATAAATAAACAACATGCTCTGTTCTAAGCATTCTTTCTGTACTCTGTACTGTGGTATTCATGTCAACCCGATGGGACAGTGGCTGTTGTACCCAGTGTACTAGATGAGGACATTGGGGATAGCTTGGTACCAGATGGCAGCAATTAGGATGAACATCAGGGTCAGCATGGTCCAAGTCAACTGCTTGGGACCAATTTGTGATGTGCCAGCCCTGACTGCTCAGGGCTAGGATTCGAATACCAGGGCGCACTTGATTAAATTATTACCTGTCATTTATCTGCCACTTAAATTGAACTGGGGATTCCTGGATTTTGACTTGTTCAATCTGGTCATCCTCCTCAGGGCTCAGAAGAAATTGTACACAGGTGACAAATGTCAAACAGATTCAAGTGACATGTAAGGGGAAGACACACTGAGAGCCACAGCATTGCTGGCAGAGAATTGGGCTACAGTAAAGGAAGGGAGGTAGTAGTGGTTTTGTCTTTAGACTTTCTCTTCCTTTCCTGTCTCAGGGCTCTTCCTCTCCAGAACATTGTCTTACTTAGGGACTGAGTCAGCAATTACATTTTCAACTTAAAATGTATCTGGTCTACATAGCAAGTTCAAGGCCAGCTAGAGCTACACAGTGAGATCCTGTCTCAAAAACAAAAACAAAAACAAAACAGCAATAGGTAGAGATCAGAGGACAACTTTTGGGAGTCAGTTCTCTCCTTCTAAGATGTGGATCATGGAGACCTACTCTGGTCTTCAGCCTTGGCAGCTTTAGCCACTGAGCCATCTCATCAGCCCATACTTTGAACAAATAAAGATTTGTTTCTTTGTGTTTTCTGTGCCTGAGTCTTGCCTGTTGGTTGAGCTGCAAACAGAAGGACTCTGAGACCAGACCAGCAACCTGGAAGAAGCAGAAACCAACGGACCCGCTGGGAAGATATTTAGATCAATAGAGACTCCTGGAAAGGACACTCTTACCTGTTAAGCAGCCTACAGACTCTGCAGCGTGCTCCACTCTCACCCATGCTGGGTTGGGCCTTGGTGGAGCACTTGTCTTTGAGTCATTTCTGCTCCTATAACTAATCTCAATATTACTAGTGGTGCCAGGCAGTGGTGGCGCACGCCTTTGATCCCAGCACTTGGGAGGCAGAGGCAGGTGGATTTCTGAGTTCGAGGGCAGCCTGGTCTACAAAGTGAGTTCCAGGACAGCCAGGGCTACACAGAGAAACTCTGTCTTGAAACACCAAAAAAAAAAAAAAGAAGTGAGTGAGTGCATTGTCCTGGTTATGGGTAGCAAGGGTGTGTGCTGAGGCTGAGAAACCTGACAGAAGAGCATTGCAGAGGAAATTCCAACAGAGTCCTTTCCTCCGTGGTAGTGTGCCTTTGTCCTGTGACAGCAATCGCATGTCTTACTATCCACAGTGACACATGCAACTAAGGGCGAGCCAGCAGGACTAGTAGTCTGTGGGAGGAATCCCGAGATGGCAGTCCCTTTTGTCTGTATGTTGTGGGATGCCATGCCACCTGCTTGGTGAGTCAAGACTCTTGGTAAACAGTGGCTTCCATGGTATGAAATGCATCAGAAGTGCTGGGCAGTGGTGGTGGCACACGCCTTTAATCCCAGCACTCAGGTGGCAGAGCAGGTGAATCTCTGAGTTTGAGGCCATCCTGGTCTACAGAGCAAGTTCCAAGACAACCAAGGCTACACAGAGAGAATCTGTCTCAATATAAATAAATAAATAAATAAAATAAAATAAAATAAAAATAAAAAAGAAAGAAAGAAAAGAAAAGAAAAAAGCAGGCATCTGAGCCTGAGAAGGTGACTAAGCAAAGGAGCAATTGCAACAGAAAAGAGAGATGAAGCAGGCATCCTCCCTGTTGTCCTCTGGTTTGGCAAGTAAATTAGATAAAGAGGGTGGGAGAGGTAGAAACACCAATAAATGATATTCCCAAGACCAACTTTTAGTAGAAAGGGGGAAACCTATAATCCAGGATGCAAATGGGGGCATTAGCAGCGATTCAATGAAACTAGTTCAAGACACTTGTGTGATCAGGAAGTATTGGGCATGTAACTGCTGGAGTTAGGGAAGGCTGATTAGTAATTAGTAAAATTAGAAAGATTAGTGAAAGAGCCTATCCCTGTCACCGAGTGGCTTGTGAGGATTTGGGACATGAGACTATGGGATTGGTCGGATTGAGGTGGAGGCAGGAAAACCGAGTAATAGAACTTCTCAAGGCCAAGGCTGTGTATCCAGAGACAGTATGAGGGAAGTCAGTCCCTGATGGACTGGCTTATTAAAGCCATAGTAGCCTTTGACTATGTCTCTGTCTGAGGTCCACACACATAGCAGGAACTGGAGGACCATCGAGGAGGGCAGGTACTATTGACGGAAGCAGGGATACAGGAGCAGTGTTTGAACCCCAGTTCACTGAGCCCAGTAGAAGATAGAACCTTATTTACAAAGGAGTTAAAGAAAAGCCTGAACCAGCAGGAACCATGAGGCTGGTATGGACCCTTAGTGTCTTTACTGAGCCCTTTGGTTAGACAAGATCTTTATAAAGTAGGAGAGGCTTTGACAGGTCTCAGTGACTTAAACCAGCATGTAAAGAGACTCTGTACGGTTCGAAAAAGCAAGCTAAAGGAGATCAGAAACAGGCAACGGGCGAGGAAGAGGTTTGCCTGGGTTACTTGGAGACAAATATGGTAAGATTTGTGTCGAGCTGGAGTTGTGGAGAAAAAGATTGGTAGAAAGCCAGACTGTGTGATGAAAAAGCTAGAAGGCCCAGGAGCAGTTCACAGGAGACACACTTGATACAATAATGCACGTGAAGGTCAAACCTGTCCCAGGGGTGGTAATAACCCATGACTAAGGATGGTACGTTCACCTCCAAGCAGAAGGTTACACTAGGGGTGGAGATGGTTTGTCCAGCCAGGAACTCCCCCCAAACCAGTTTTGGTGGATAGAGGCAAAAGCTACAACAGCTAAACCCACGGTGCCAACTCACAGCAACTCTGACCCCGGGAGTCTACTGGTGCAGCTGGGGAGAGCAGGGCCCTAAGTAGGTCTGAGCAAGTTAAGAGGGGCCCGCTGAGGTTATCAGGTTGATGAAGCAATGTAAGGAAGCTCCATGGAAGAGCTCCAGGATATGGAAATCTAGTAGCTCAGAGAGAATGGCTAAGGATTACAGCAGGGAGCTAATTAAGCTAACATCTCCTAACCGAGTACTACATCCAACCTTGATCTGTGGAAGAAGCTACTGATAGAAGTGGATGGAACTGGTCCATGGATGCTGAGGTTGATTTAATTTTAGCTGTGAACCTCTGGGGTCACCTGACCCTGCTGAGAGCAGATGGTAACAGACTCAGAGAGTTTCGCCAACACTCTCTCTGTATCCCTGTCACATGTTAAGGAGCAGTGGTTTGGGATGTTGCCTTGTCTGGCCCATCCTCTGGAAACCAGTTTGTTATGTAGATGATATAGTGCTCACCTCTGAATGTTTTGCAGATTTGGAAAGCCTTTGGAGACACCACCAGGTACAATGGGGCTTTTCTCTACCTTATCATCCCACTGGGGCTGGGTTAATTAATTGAAGGGGGGGAAATCTAAAAGGATTCTCAGAAGCCATAAAGTTGTTGAATCAAAACCCAGTGCAGTGGTGGGCTACCTTCAAGTGAGTGGCCCATGCTTTTAATCCCAGCACTCAGGAGGCAGAGGCAGGCCTGTGAGTTCAAGGCCAGCCTGGTCTACAGAGTAAGTTCTAGGACAGGTAGGGCTTCACAGAGGAACCAAAACCAAACCCGAGAGAAACAAAACAACAACAACAAAACATTCCATCCTTCAGGGGAGCTCTTTTTTTTTTTTTTGGTTTTTCTAGACAGGGTTTCTCTGTGTAGCCCTGGCTGTCCTGGAACTCACTCTGTAGACCAGGCTGGCCTCGGACTCAGAAATCCACCTGCCTCTGCCTCCCGAGTGCTGGGATTAAAGGCATGCGCCACCACTGCCCAGCCCAGGGGAGCTCTTAAACAGGAAGGTAAATAACTAAAGAATAGCTGTAAGAACTCTCAGAAACTGATCAGATTCACTTTGCTCTCCTTGGCAGAGTAAACAATAAAAGCTGAAACTTCCTATGAGGAGGGAAAATAATAATAATAATAATAATAATAATAATAATAATAATAATAATTATATATATATGGATGGATAGATAGATAGATAGATAGATAGATATGGAGAAAAGCTACAAAGAAAAGGCTGACTGCTTGGAAGGAGCCCACAGAGCTGCCTGGGAGAGATTTAGATCAATAGAACCCCCTGGAAAGGAGGTTCTACCTCACCAGCTATCTACAGGCTGTGCTGTGTACTCCAGGCTTCCCAGATTTTGTGGACTGTCCCCCACGCTGGGGTGAACCTTGGTGACACATTTGTCTTTAAGTCATTTCTGTGAGTTACTCCTCTCCCATCTTCCTTTCAGTAACCCCAGTAAAACCCATTGGCTCACCACGCTGGACTTTGGTCTGCCATGGGTTCCCTATCTGGGGAAGTAGCTGAGTATATTTTGTTTCCCCAGGAAAATGTCGCCACACTATATTGCCTATATGTTGGTCTGTATACTACGTCTCTGCCTGGTGCCTGTGGAGACACCCACACCAAACTCTCAAAACGCACACGGAGACCAGGACATCGGAGTCCCTGGAACTGGAGTTACAGACGTAAGCTATCACCTGCAAGAGAACCAGGTGCTCTTAACTGCTGAGTCATCTCTCCCATCCCCCAGTGCTTTGAACTTTTTCTTTGTTCAGTTGTTTGTGTTTTTCAAGACAGGGTATCTCTGTGCAGCCTTGGCTGTCCTAGAACTCACTCTGTAGACCAGGCTGGCCTCGAACTCAGAAATCCTCCTGACTGACTCTGCCTCCCGAGTGCCAGGATTAAAGGTGTCGCCACCACTGCCCAGCTTCCTTGAACTTTTGATGAATTCACTTCACCTCCTGTGGAGGTGTTAGAGAGCCATGTGTCCCTATGGCAAGAGGGAAGCCCAGAGGCCAGATGAGCTCTCTATGGGGCACTTGGTCAGGTCAGTTTGACATCTGTTCCTGGAGTAGGAACATCATTCAGGAGAAAGTTATAGCCAGTGAACTACAGTGCCCAACCCCAGCACCCGTGTAGCCGTAGCCCTCACACAACTTAAGCCTGGTTCCACTTCTCCCTTGAATGCCTTTAATTTCGAACTTGGAAGGCAGAGGCAAATTCTTGGGAGTTTGAGGCTGGCCTAGTCTACTGTTTTAGTTACTTTTCTGTTGAGATAGAACAGCACACCTGAGGCCACTTAGACAAGAATGAGTTTATTTTGGGGTTATGGTTCCAAAGGGATGTGAATCTATGACTGTTGGCTTACAGGGGCTTCTGCTGGGCTTCTTCCAGGGACCTAGTGGTGGCTTAAGTTATTGCCTGCAGGTGAGAGCCAGGTGGGAGCCAGGTGGGAGCCAGGTGGGAGTCAGGTGGGAGCCAGGTGAGGCAGGAAATAAAAAGGACTTCTTGCCCTCCCAACCCCCCACTGATTCTCTTTCTTTTTCCTTGTTCCCACCTGTTCCCAGCTGGCCTCTTTTTCTCTGCCCCACCCTTCATGGCTCTGTCTGCCTCCACCCCTTTTCCAGGCCCTCACTTCCCTTCCTTTCCCCAAATAACCCCCCTTTATACCAGAGTCTGTTGCTTGGTGTGATTTCTCAGGGGGACACCTTGGCTTGAGCCTGCCAGGTACCCCCACTTTCTACCTCATTATATTTCATGATAATTACCACCACGGGAAGGAAGTGTGACAGCAGGTGGGAGGCATGGGCACCTGGGGTTGCTGAGAGCTTAAGTCTCAAAGCAGGAATCAAAGAGGAAAGTTAAAGAGCTGGCAGAAGCTCTGAAAACCCACACCAAGGGACACACTTCCTCCAGATAGGCCACGCCTCCTAAGCCTTCCCAAACAGGACCACCAACTGGGAGCCAAACATTAAAATGCCAAAGACTGTGTGTGTGTGTGTGTGTGTGTGTGTGTGTGTGCACTTCTCATCCAAACCATTATGTCTGCATAACAATTTCTAGGCCAGCCAGGGAGACCCTGTCTCAAAAGAAGAAAAGCAAGCAAAGTCCCACATGGCCCAGCTATGAAATGATGGTAACCCAAACCTGATGTCCATCCCATGTTCTGAGATGTCCCATGGCCAGTGCTGTAATATTAATGACAGTTAGAGTTAGAACAGGCTGTTCTGGGACAGCTACTTGAGGTGTTTGTTAAATGAATGACTCACAAGTGAGAACCCGTGCTGGGCACAGTGAGGTCATCATTCTGTACCTTGTCAAAGGGCTAACTCTAGCAGTGAGTGTGGGCTGAGGCCTAGGTGTGGGTCTCTCTATGGTAGCCTGAGCTGTGTGGGCTGTGGTGTTGAAGAGGTCCTTGTGTGGATGGGGCCTGCCCCAGGGAGCTGCTCTGTTACTATTTTTTCCTGGCCTCTGAGTAGAGGAGGGTCTTGGCACAGGTGTCTGCTGGCAGCAGGTGGAACAGCGGGAGGCAGTTTCTGTAGTGCCAGCACCTTTACCAAGTAATCAGATGTGTCAGGACCAGGCTGAGCATTTACATCATAATCAGTACAAGCAGGGGGGGCTTATGGCCTACCTTTCTGCCTGACTCCCTCCCTTTCCTCCTCCCTCCCTCCCTCTCCTCCCTCTCTTCTTTTCTTCCCTCTCTCTCCCTCTCCATCTTAATACTGGAAATAGATCCCAGGCCCTGAGCTTGCTAGGCAAATGTCCCACCATTAAGCCACATCCTAAGCCCCATGGGGACCTGAGGGACAACTAGATTTCCTGTCTGGAACTGAAAACTTTGCAAACAAGACCTCATCAGATATCTCCAACAAGGCCACCAGACATAAATCACAAGAAAATTGAGGCTCAGAGAGGGATTGGCTTGCCCACAGCCAGACATCAGGTATTGCAGCTGGACTGGAAACTCAAGTGTGTCTCATACCTGAAAACCAACATCTGTAATCTCACAGGCACCCCAGTGTTGGGGAGGGAGGGAGAGAAGTGGTCCAGGCACAGGATGGGGTCATTCCCCCACTTGTACCTCCTCCAGGACACTTCAAACAAAACCCAGGCCTTTGCCTACAAAGCCCCACAGGATGGACGCCTGCTCCCTCTGCACCTCCCTGGTGCCATTTGTCCTGGCTCTCTGCCCTCTGACTGCCATCATCCTTGCTGCTCACTGCACATGTCTGGTGAGCTCTCTCTCCTGTGTTATCCTTGCTGTGCCCTCTGTCTGGAACATTCTTTCCCGAGCTCTGTGAGTTCATGCCTTCACTTCATCCACATCTTGAATCTCTGCTGTAATGATGCTACCTCAGACTTGGTTGAGACTGGCATGGTAACTGTAGCCCAAACGCTGTGCCTGCACACTTGCTAGCAATCACACTGCATGCTTATCTGTCTGCCCTCCCCATGAGAAGCGAGCTCTAAGAGGGGATGGTGACATTCACCTCAGACAGGGCTCTGAGTTCCAGCCCATATTGAGACTCTTATCTCAAAAATAAATAAAAGCCCCAGTGTGGTCTTCCAGGACAGCCAGGACAGCTGTTACAGAGAGAAACCCTATCTGGAAAAACCAACCAACCAAGTAAATAAATAATAAATAAAACCAACAAAATCAAACACAAAAGCTGCAGGGGTCAGGACCAGCCTTGTTTCCCACCGTATGCATGAGTATTTAGGATAACATCACAGGCCATAGATCATACTTACGAGTCCAGCGCTGCACAGCTGGGCCCTCAGCCCACCTCTTAGCTGAGTGACCCTGAGTATTTAACATAAACTCTCAGGCCTCAGCCTTTGCATCTGTTACCCAGGAACGCACTGGCAATGTAGACCAGGCAAGCCTCATCATAGAGATCCACCTGCCTCTGCTTCCTGAGCGCTGAGAGTACAAGTGTAGGCTGCCAAGTCTGATGGTCTTTACATTTTAAAATAATTTTTGTTTGTTTGTTTGTTTGTTTGTTTTGAGACAGGGTTTCTCTGTGTCGCCCTGGCTGTCCTGGAACTCACTCTGTAGACCAGGCTGGCCTCGAACTCAGAAATCCACCTGACTCTGCCTCCCAAGTGCTGGAATGAAAGATGTGCGCTACCACTGCCCGGCTAAAATGATGATGCGTGACAGTTGTATGAAATTCAGATTTGGACCCCCGAAAATAAAGTTTTATTGGAACACAGCCACGCTCCGTTTGTGGACCCTCTGCTTCCTTCTCACTATGGTAAGTAGTTGCAACGGAGACCATATGGCCTGCAAAGTCTGAAATATTTACAAGCAGTCTCTTGGGAAACAGTGTGGCGGGCTCTTAGTGGAGGAGACAGTCGGACAAGCAGGTCAGGTCTGTCCGAGTGTAGAATTTCCTTATAGGCTGCTTCTCTGGAACCACAACCCTGGGGAAGGGGAATGTTCTACCCTCCAGGCTGCCACCCAACAGCTCAGCATCCCTGGTCATTGTGACCAGCCAGCCAATAGGATCCAATGGGATCTGGGCCAATAGGATCCACATAGATCCCCTTCCCTTATCCCAGAATGTGGATTCAGGAACAGCTTTAGGGGGACTCCGGAAGAACTCATCACCCTTTTGTGGGTTTGTTGCTATTGTTTTTGAGACAGTATCTTACTCTCTAACTCAGGCTAGTCTAGAACTTACTATGTAGACCAGGGTGGCTTCAAACTAGCAAGAGTCCTGTTGCCTCAGTGTCTCAAGTGATGAAATTACAGGGACGAGTCATCATATCTAGTCTGTGGAGAGGGACAGGGTTACCTCTATCCCTTTGTGGCACCGTCGGGGCCTGCCATGTGTGCACCTGATCTCTGGGCACTGTCTTCATTCCCCTGCCTGGAAGGGGCAGGTGTGGATTATGGATTTGTCTCCAAGGAACAAAAGACTTACATCAGCGGCTGACTTGCCACCACCCCTTACGGTGTCAGAACTGGAAAGTTAGCTTTGGGAGGTACCTTTGGGCTCACCTTAGTCAGAGCTTGGAAACTGGTGGCCTAGGGCAGAATCTGCTAAGGGCGGTGGCCAGTTACCTATGTTCAAGCGCTGAGGCATGTATTATCTGTAAAACTTTTAAGACATTGTAATGAAACTGGGTAGGCCTTTTATTGTCTGCACAGCCTGGCGATTCTAAATAATGTCGCTGATAAAACTGTCCTTTCTTTAAGCAGGGCACAGTGCTTCACACCTTTAATTCCAGCCCTTGGGAGGCAAAGGCAGCCAGATCTCTGTGAGTTTGAGGCCAACCTGGTCTACAGAGTGAGTTCCAGGACAGCTAGGGTTACACACAGAATTCCTGTCTCAAAAAACCAAAACAACATTCTTCCTGGGTGACCTCAGTGGTGGTGCTGTGTGTTCTGCATGAACACAGCCCTGGTTTCAACCCTCAGTACTAAGAACATTCTCATTTCTAAAAAGATCTTCCATTCCCCACCCCCACTCCCCCAAAATCCAGTTATTTTACATTTATTGATTTAGGGGGGAGGGGGAGTGCAGGCCACAGTAGTCAGAGGACATGCTGTGGAAGTTGGTTCTCCCCTTTTACCATGTGGGTTCCAGGGATCAAACTCAGGTTGTCAGGCTTGGTGGCAAGTGCCTTTAACCACTGAGCCATTTCACTGGCCCCCACGGAGATCTTTCTGTTGGCCAAAACAATTTGTGTTATCATAGCAGGACATATAGCTGAGCATAGTGACACATGCCTGAACACTCAGGAGGCAAGACTCTGTGGGATGTTTATTTGTTTTTTAAAAGAGCTGGGCTTGGTGGTGTATACCTTTAACCAGCACTCTGGAGGCACAGGCAGGCAGATCTCTGAGTTCGATTGAAAATGGCTAGCCTATTGAGTTTCAGTGCAGCAAGACAGCCAGGACTACATAGAGAGAGCCTGTTTCAAAAAAACCCCCAATAGATAGATAGGTAGATAGACAGACAGACAGTATTATTTTTATTTTATTATTATTAATTGTTATTATTATTGTTATTATTATTATTATTTTGGTTTTTCGAGACAGGGTTTCTCTGTGTAGCCCTGGCTGTCCTGGTACTCACTCTGTAGACAAGGCTGGCCTTGAACTTAGAAATCCGCCTGCCTCTGCCTCCCGAGTGCTGGGATTAAAGGTATTATTTTAAACATTGGGCCTTTTATAGGTATACAGGGCTATGCCCAGTTTATTTAGTGATAGGAATCAAACCTATGGGATTTTACCAATCAAGATTCTTCCCCAGTTCTAAAATAATGTCTTGATTATTGAGGTTTTGGTACCCCCTTAGATTTTAAATGACCACCATGTTACAGATTTTTAAAAAGTGAGGAATGGCCAGGCAGTGGTGGTGCATGCCTTTAGCACTCGGGAGGCAGAGGCAGGAGGATTTCTAAGTTCGAGGCCAGCCTGGTCTACAGAGTGAGTCCCAGGACAGCCAGGGCTACACAGAGAAACCCTGTCTCAAAAAAAAAAAAAAAAAAAAAAAAAAAAGTGAGGCCGGGCAGTGGTGGCGCACGCCTTTAATCTCAGCACTCGGGAGGCAGAGGCAGGTGGATTTCTGAGTTGAGGCCAGCCTGGTCTGAAGAGTGAGTTCCAGGACAGCCAGGGCTATACAGAGAAACTCTCTCTTGAAAAACAAACAAACAAAAGATGAGGCGAGAAGAGGCAAGAGATTTGGGCAAAACAACAACAAGAAGAATATTCTGAGCAAGGACACATGATTTTTTTTTTTTTTTTTTAATTTTAAGACAAGGTTTTTCTGTCCTGGAACTCACTCTGCAGATCAAACTGGTCTTGAACTCAGAGTTCCCCCTGCCTCTACCTTCCCACTGCTGAGATTAAAAGTGTGTGCCATCGCCATTGACTTTTTTAAATTTTAATTTAATTCTATTAAGAGTTACTTCTTTTTATGTGCATTGGTGTCCTGCCTACACGTCTGGGCAAGGGTGTCAGATCCCCTGGAACTGGAGTTACAGACACTTGTAAGCTGCCATGTGGATGCTGGGAATTGAACTTGGATCCTCTTTCTGGAAGAGCAGCCAGGGCTCCTAACTGCTGTGCCATCTCCAGTCCCAAATGTTTATTCTTTTAATTATGTGTATTTGTGTGTGTGTATGGGTTTGTGCACTAATGCAGTGCCTACAGAGGCCAGAAGAGGGCATCAGATCCCTTGCAGCTGAAGTGTGATCTGGCTTGCCTGGCTACTGGGGCCCAAACACCTGGCCCCAGACCCATACTTTGTACTGGTTTTGGCTACACGTGTTGTTATTTTGTCGTCCCCACCCCCACCCCCAGCTGAGGACCGAACCCAGGGCCTTGTGCTTGCTAGGCAAGCGCTCTACCACTGAGCTAAATCCCCAAGCCCCACGTGTTGTTAAATAGCTCAAAACACTAGCTTTGAAAATAAAGCTTCCTAGCCGAGCCCCTTGCAGAATCTGGCCACCCAGGTCCTTGTCCTGCCTGGTCCCCTCCCTTAGATGACTGTCACAGATGCTCCATGCCCTCCCTGTAACTAGGCACTCACTCATGTTCCCTGCTGTGCTGCTCTGGTGGGTGTTTGGCTTTGTGCTTTCATGGAGGAGATTTTACAAATGGAAGACTCTTAAATCCCAGAGAGGAAGAGGCCAACAATGTACACTGTGGGTTTGTGACAAAGCTGGGCACCAAGCCAAGCTTCCCATGGCCCCTCAGTGACACAGACAATTGCCAGTGCCCTCAAATGTGATGGGAGCTCAAAAAGGGACTTTCCCAGCTCAGACTAAGCTTCCCTCACCCACCCCGAACATATCCAACTACAGTACCACGGTGGGGACATCCTCACCCACCTGCCAGCCAACCCCTGGCACCTCACCCTCTCCAGCTGAGCATGGTGCAGAGCATAATATGACCTTCCCAGAATCTCACCGTAAGTTTGGGGTGGATCTGTCTAACTTCTGCCCCAGCTCTTGACAGAAGATCAGAGGAATCTAACCCCAGCTCCCCTCCTTCTTTGGCCCCATTCCTTGGATCGGGTGAACCTGCCCTAGAGCTGCCCCCAAATAAGCCTGCTTCTTTACTCGGCTTGAATTGGCTTATCTCGTCAGTGGAGAAACCTATTATGTGTTTCAAAACAAAAACAAGCAAACAAAGCCACGAGGAAGGAAGCATTTCCTGTCTTGTACAAACTATATTTCAGAAGAATAGAATAGTGAGGACAAGCCTATCTTTATGGAAGAATTACCCAGGTAATGAATGCAACGTGAATAAGAAAAATCACCATTTGGCAATGGCCGATAGCATAATGACTCATTAGTGGACGTTAAAACCAATAGGTGAAAGGCTTCAATAAGGAAGAGATCAATAGAACCTCTGGTTTGTCAGCTAATAGGACCTCTGATTAGTCAGCTAATAGAACATGTCAGCTAAGACATTCCGTATTTCCAGATTTGCTGTAACACTGAGCCTACAGTGCTGGAGATTCAGTTCAGATGGAACAGTGCTGCTTAGCACGCAGGAGGCCCTGGCTTCCATCTCTAGTTCCGAGTCAAGCATCACCTACAATCCCAGCACTCAGCAGGTGGAGGCAGGAGGATCAGGATTCAAGGTCATCTTTTCCTCTAAGGGGAGTCTGAGGCCAGGCTAGAATCCATCAAGCCTGTATGGAACACAAACGACAAACAACACACGAAGTGTATATGGCCGTCGCTGATGAAGTACTGTTGTCAATTAACCCCCCGTAATCAAGTCTCTGGAAATGACTTTCAGTTTACTGGAAACCTAAGGCACAAGAGCAAGTTTAACTACACTTCCAGGAAGCACCAAATCTACAGTACAGGAACTCTCATGGGACAAATCTCCAGGTTCTTCCACAAGTAAAGAGCACTGAAAAAAAAAAATAGTGAAATGGTTCTGCTGGCAGAGCTGCTGGTTATGCAAGCCTGGTGATCTGAGTTTGATTGACTGTCGAAGCTCACGTAAAAGTGGGTGAGGAGGAGCTGGGGAGATGGCTCAGTGGTTAAGAGCACTGACTACTCTTCCAGAGGTTCTGAGTTCAAATCCCAGCAACCTCATGGTGGCTCACAACCATCTGCAATGGGATCTGACGCCCTCTTCTGGTGTGTCTGAAGGCAGCGACAGTGAACTCATATACATAAAACAAAGAAAAAAATAGTGGGCAGAGAAAACTGACTCTGCAGATGGTCCCCTGAACTCCACAAGTGGGTAGAAAACAGGCTCTTTCCCCTATTCCCCAGACGCGTGTGCGTGAGTGTGCGCGCGTGCACACTCACATACACGCACTAGCAATAAAAAAACCAAGTAATTAAAAGTTTTAAAAAGATGAAAAAAGTGTAACTGTCACAGATCAGAGGTTGTACATGAGGAACATCGGAGCTGGGGATGGTGGTGGAGCCTGAAAACCCAGCACCCGGGGGGTGAAGGCAGGAGGGTCAGGAGTCATAGGTGTCCTTGGCTACAAGGCCACACTGGGCTATGTGAGACCCTGAAATATTGCTAGCACTAATGATACTTTTTAAAATAAAAAAGGAGACAAGTAGGCGGTTGGGAAATCTTTTAGCCAGACCTGTGGAGATGTTAATCCCAAAAGGGAAAAAATCGACAAAGATGTTCATAATTATTGAAGGTGAGAAAGGTCCATGGCAAATGATTACATTATTTTTTTTTATTATTTAAAGATTTATTTATTTATTTTATATATATGAGTACACTATAGCTGTCTTCAGACACACCAGAAGAGGGCATTGGATCCTATTACAGATGGTTGTGAGCTACCATGTGGTTGCTGGGAATTGAACTCAGGACCTCTGGAAGAGCAATCAGTGCTTTTAACTGCTGAGCCATCTCTCCAGCCTGATTACATTTTCTTTAAGTTATGAAATGTTGACATTTTCTCTCCCAGTACTGGGTACTGAGCTAGGGGCCTCAAGCACTCCAGATATATTAGTTACATCTCATTCCCATGGCTGAAGACCTAACAAAAAGCAACTTAAGGGCCAGCTCATGGTTTGCAATACACTGACTGAAGGTACCCCTGGAGGAGCTCTGGGCAGCTCGCTGTACAGTGTCTGCAGTCAGGAAGTGGCGGAGGGAGGAGGGAGGGCAGGGAGGTGTGGTTAGAGTGGGGGTGTTTCTGGTTGGGGGGAGTGGTGTGGGGAGATAGGGTTTGTGGGGGATGTGGCATAGCAAGTGGCATGGGGGGACTTAGGTGGGGGGATGGGGTGGCTGATGGGGTGTGGTGGGGAAGAGGATGCTGGTAACATTGTCTCTTCTCTTTTTCTTTGTATCTCTACAGCAGAGAGGGTCTTCCCTCCTAGGTGAAAGGTCTCTGGAGATGCCCGCATAAACACACCCACAGGTGGGTCTCCTAGGAGATTCTAAACCCAGTCACATTGACAGTGAATACTTCTGTGACAGGGGACAAGCACACTGCCACTGAGCTGGAGCCCCAGCCTCGTAGCTTTAGAAAGGGTTCTACTGAGATGCCAAGGCTGACCTCTGAACTTACTCTGTACCCAGCCTGGCCTTGAGTTTGCAACCCTCCTGTCTCAACACCTGTGGTGCTCGGATTACAGGCCTAGGACATCAGACATTTTCTACAGGAAAAAAAGGTTTTTAAAACTAAAAGTCAAAAGTTAGTAAGAAATTGGAACAAGGGCGGAGAAAGGACTCTGTGGTTAAGAGTACACACTGCTCCTAGGGAGGCTCTGAAAGTTTGGTTCCCAGCACCACATTGGGCAGTTTATTTTATTTATTTATTTTTTATTTTTTGGTTTTTCGAGACAGGGTTTCTCTGTGTAGCCCTGGCTGTCCTGGAACTCACTCTGTAGACCAGGCTGGCCTCGAACTCAGAAATCCGCCTGCCTCTGCCTCCCGAGTGCTGGGATGAAAGGTGTGTGCCACCACTGCCCGTGGCCATTGGGCAGTTTATAACTACCGTCTGTCACTCCAGTTCCAGGGGGATTGACACCCTCGGCTCTTCGGGCACCTGTATCCGTGTACACATACCCACACACAGACGCATAACAAAAATGAAACAAATTTTAAAAATAAAAAAGGAAATTAGAAGCCTGGAGATGATGGTGCACATCTTTGATCCCAGCACTCAGGAGGCAGATGCATCTCTGTGAGTTGGAGGCTAGCCTGGTCTACAGAGTGACTTACAGGATAGCTAAGGCTACACAGAGAGACCCTGTCTTAAAAATAAAATAAAGTTGCCAAAACCCCACAGATCAAGAAACAGAGAAGTTCTGTATTTCTACAATGGGAGCAAAGAAGGCAGGAAGAGTCCCCCTGACCGCAGGCTGAGAAACCGGCAAAGCAGCAAGCTTCTCTGTGGGTTTCTCGTGTGTGTATTTGGTGGCTTGGGGAGGGGTGTGTGTGGACAGATCATTGCTATGCCGCCAAAGATGACTTTGAACTCCTGATCTTCCTGCTTCCATCTCCCAAGTACTAGGATTACAAACATTAACCGCGATGCTTGGCTCCAGCACGGTTCTTTTTCTTCTTCTAAAAATAATTACATTTATTTACTATTTATGTATGCTCATAGGTGTTGTGTGTGTGTGTAGAATAAGTGTGTACCTATGTAGGGGTCTGTGTGTTGGTGAGTGGGTGTGTTTAGGGGTGTGTATGTGGTGGTTCACAATTTTTGGTAACTCTCATTTCAGAGTATTTGACACCCTTTTCTGACCTCCACAGGCACCTAGCATGCACATAATACACATACATGCATGCAGGCAAACACTCATGTACACTAAAATCAAAAATAAATTTTTAGAGACAAAGAACACAAAGTGCACATGCCTGAATTAAGCCAGTCTTTCTTCCTCTCCTCCTAACCAGTCTAAGCTCAAAAGCACAGACAAAAGGCAAAAACCTGAACTTGAGACGGTGGAGTTTGCAGGGCTGGCATCATCCAGGGCATCCTGCAGCAGACAGCTGCTCAGAATCCTAAGTCTTCCTCCATGTCCCAAGCTGCCAGCGCAGCTCCAGAATGCCCTGCTTGCTCTCCCTCCTCCAAATGGTTGAGCACCCCGCTCCGCGGCCCCGCCTCCTCTGCCCGCAGCTTTTCCTGAGTGGACCTGGGAGGAATCCCTCCAGAACACAGCGGGCTTGTGCTTCGCTCTATTCCTTCCCTCCGCAATGGTCACAATACGCTTCCAACCAAGCCTGGAGGAGGAAAAACCATGAATATTTATTTACATGTAAATATTTTTGCCTTGTTGCACAGAAATAAAGATTGGAAAGAAGTCAACAGGAAGAGTCCAATGGAGCCATGGGATCAGATAAAGTTGGACCCAGTTCCCAGCTGTGCCATTTAGTCCTAGCTGTGTGACCCTAGCAAGGAACCCTCCCTGGAGAACGTTGTCCAGAGCCCAGATTCCCATTGCATGAATTACTTAGCATCAAGCACCCCATCCAGTAAAGTTTTCACAGCAATGTGTCTCACACTCCTATTCTCTGCACTTGGGAGGGTGAGGCAGTAGGATTGCTAGTTCAGTGCCTGCTTTGATTATATTGCCAGTTCCAGGCTTATTTGTGTCACACAGGTTCTGCCTCAATGTACTAAGACAAAACCAACTGGTCCAGTGTGGTGGCGGACACTTTTCACACAAACTAGCACTAGGGAAACAGGAGCTGGAGGATCTTTGTGAGGTTGCTTTGGCCAGTCAGGTTTCAAGAGTGAGTTCCAGGCCAGCCAGGGCTACATGGTGAAACCCTATCAACCAAACCAGAACCAAACAAATAAGCAAGTAAATGCAGGCTGGAGGAGGAGAGCAGGTAATCTTGATTCATTTCCTGGCTCCTGTTAATATTCTAAAACTGTTGACAATGACCCCATATTTATAATGTTATAAGCACAGACACAAACTAAAAGTTCGTTACTAGAGGACGAACTGAATCGTAAGTATCCATTTTCTGGAAATATTGACTCTTTAAATAATAATGGTATCTATTTTGTGTTGACACAAATATAGGACAGTATACATTGAGCAAACCATAGGCACGTTACCTCTTTATATTTATATATGTAGAATCTTTTAGGCGTGTAAACACAAAAATACCATATATACGTCAGTAAAAGGAAGAGGGCTTTTTGTCCTAGTGTTGTCCCTTCACGCCTTTAATCCCAACACTCAGGAGGAAGAGGCAGGTGAAGCTCTGAGTTCGAGGCTAGCCTGGTCTACTAAGTGAGAATTCCTAAGTCCTTATTTTTATTTTGGAGACAAGCTTTCTTTGAGTGCTCTGGAGGCGGAGCTGGCCTTGACTTCAGAGATCTGCCTGCCTCTGCCTCCCAAGTACTGCGATTAAAGGCCTGCACCACTATGCCTGGCTTACATTGCTTTTGTAAAGTTAATTTTAAAAAGACGGATGAATCAGAATTACATTTTAGATGTTTTATTAACTTACTTTCCCTGCGCCAGGGCCTCATATTTTTTAAAAAAAGAGAGAGAGAGAAACTGAAAAAACAGGATTTATTGTTATGTCCATGACAAACGCTAGAAAACAGAAAGAAAAGGTTGCATCAATCTCCTATTCCCAGAGCACTTCAGTTAACAAAAGCATCCAGTGTTAAGTTGCTGAGGTTGCCCCCAGCCCTCCCTGTAGGGAAACTGCTGGAGTCACAAATAGCAGTAAAGGAGAAGGCATACCTCTTAACTCTCTAGCTTGCTTGTCTTAGGTTTTTGATGTTTGTTCGGTTTTGTTTGTTTAATTCCTTGACACGGGGTCTCACTTTGTATTCAAAAAGCCTGGAACTCACTATGTAGCCAGGGTTGGGCTCCAACTCCTAGTGACCTTCCGACCCCAGGAATGACAGGCATGAGCCACCATGCCTGGCAACCTAATCTTGTTGAAACTGAAGATGAAGCGCTCATGAGCCTCTCTGCTCGGCTGTGCTCTGCGAAGGGCATATCCTGCTGTGAGTAGAGGGAGGGTGCCGCCAAGTGACAAGCCTGGGCAGTGGCTGGAATGTTAAACGGTAGATCACACACACACACACCCGACTAACTCTATGAACCATGGCCCTAAATCTAGTCCCAGATTGGGTCCTAGGGCTGTCTTGTCCCCTCCCAACCCGCGTTCCGATACATTGCACGATTGGAGCCCAAATCCGAGATACCCTAGGGCCAGCATCAAGCACCCAAACCCACCAAGCCACGTGGTACCCTGCAAACCAGCCCGGTGCCCGCCCGGCTTCCGCATGGCTCCTGCTCCCATCACACCGCGCGCTCCCTAGGCTCTGGCCACGCCCCCGAGAGGCCGGTCCAGCCCGAAGCCACGCCCACACGTGTGAGTGCGCGTGCTCTGTGGGCCTCCTAGGAGTGTCTGGCCGCACATAAGGCCCATCCCTGGGAAGCTTGAGTCTGATGCTTGCCGGTGTGAGGGACTGTGAAGGTCGGGTCAGAGCCGTACTTGAGCGGGGCGGTCCTGGGAGAGGCTGTCGCATGTCGTGAACGACGTCAGATCAGATGCTTGGAGGGGAGACTGTGGGAACTTCCAGTTTCGGGCCCAGAGGACCCAACACGGTCATTGGCTTCCACGCACGCGCGGAGCTCAGCTCTGCGTCGCCCCCGTGTGGACAGAGGAAGCTGCGCCTGCTTGGCACACGAGGACTCCACTGGGCTGCACGCGACCCTGGCACGCGCGGCCACCTGGGCGATCTGCTCTCCAGATACCGCCCCCTTCCGTCGATGGGCCGGAGGACCGGCTGATGTTGTCATGGCGACGGCAGAACAGATGCAGTGTTTTCCTCTGGCTACTGTGAATTTTACTCTGGACCGAGAGAGTACTGGAGTATGGTTATCCAGTCTCCTTGCTTCATCCTCAATCTGTAATCTACATGGATGAGGATTGATCCCTCCCCAAAGCAACAAGGCCTTAAATATCAATGAGCCCTTCCTAAAAGCCTACTTACCGAGTGAAGGCAAAGATCAATTATAACAGAAGTATTCTCATTCCCAGTTCCTGAAAGTGGGTAATATTTAGACCAGCGAGATGTATCAGTGAATAAAGCGTTTGCTGTGCAAACCTTAGGACCTGACTTTGATCCCCAGAGTCCATGTAGATGTAGAAAGAGAAAAACAAGACTCCACAAAATTGTCTTCTGACCCCCATTTGCACGCAGCTGCACCTCCCATCCCGATAAAAATAAATGGAACAAAAAATTAAGTTGGTAAAATTCAAGGAGGGCTGATTAAGCTGGGTCCTTACAGAGTACCGTCGTATAGGTGATAACTGCGTTCCTTACCACAATCAAGGAGTAGACACTCTTATCTAAGATAGAGGAACTTTAGATCCAGAGAAGTAACTTGTCCAAAGTCATACTGGGGATGTAGCTCAGTGGTACAGCTCTTACCCAGTATGTGTGAAACTCTGTTTCCTTGGTACAACAAAGTCAAATACTACAATGGTAGGCTAAGACAGGTTCCTATTTAGCCCAGGTTGGCCTTGGAGGCACAGCTGACCTTCAGTGTCAGATTCTTCTGTTTCTATCCCTCTACCCAAGAGTTCAGCACCGTGTGTGCCACCATGTCCAGTTTGATTCAGTGCAAGGAATCAAACCAAGGCTTCATGCATGCTAAGTAACAACCGATCTGCATTCCCAGCATATATCCAGTTCTTTCTTTTATTAGACAATAACACCATCCTGCTTCCCCCCACACAGGGCACTTCTATGATCATATTTCTTTCCATTGGTATTTGTGGTGGTTTGAATGAAAGTGGCCCCCATAGGCTCAGAGGGAGGTGTGGCCTTGTTGGCTTTTAATCCCTATGCCAGTGTGCTGAGGGGGCCGCTACTGGAGCATGTGTGGATGGTTTAGAAAGAACATTCTCAGCAACAGAATTATACACATAAAGATGCAGGAGCCAAGCATGATGGTGTATGCCTGTAATTCCAGCTCTTGCATGGCAGGGGCATGAAGCTCTTGGGTTTCTGGCTAGCCTAGGGTACAAAAGGAGTTAAAAGGTAGCTTTAAGTATGTGAGATCCTGTCTCAAAAAAAAACATCCAAAATTTACAACTTTAATTCCAGAACTCCGGAGGCAGAGGTAAACATATTTCTGTGAGCTTGAGGCCAGCCAGCCTAGTCTACAAAGTGAGTTCTAAGACAGCCAAGGCTATCCAAAGGAACTCTGCCTCACAAATACCTTAAAAATCCCAGCACTTGGGAGGCAGAGGCAGGCAGATTTCTGAGTTCGAGGCCAGCCTCGTCTACAGAGTGAGTTCCAGGACAGCCAGGGCTACACAGAGAAGCCCTGTTTTAAACACCCCCCCCCCAAATAAATAAATAATAAATACTGCAAACCTAAAAACCAAATGAAAACAAAGAACTGCGTGACTGGGAGTGTAGTCAGTGGCAGAGAACTTGCGGAGTGTGGTGAAAAGAAAAGGAAAACAGACATTTCGGAATTCCAGTGTGAGGGGAACTTTGAGATACTCCACCAAGGTCCCCTCCCCCCTCCAAGCACATGGGCATCACTTCCCTCCTGGAAGAAACAGGTTAGAAAGCACATAGGCTGGAAGAGAGGGGCTGATAAAGCCCCTGCTACCTCATTCCCTAAAGACCAATCAGTTTAAAAGTCACACTGTTCTGCCAATCACATTGTGCCTAATGGCTGCTGCTCTAAAATCCTATATAAGGTCCCTGAAAGGGCTCCATGAGGTCGCCTTCCCGTCTTGGTATGTAGAGCAACCTCAGCATGCTGATGAATCAATAATTTTCTCTTGCATTTTGCATCAGTCCCTGTTCCATGCATTCACTCGGAGGGTCTCTGGTAAGTTAAGGCTTGCCCAGAGTCTTACAAGTGTACTTGAGTTTACTTGGAGCAGGAGATCCTAAACGTTAGCCAACTGAGTATCAGCCTAATGAAGGTTACCAGAAGTGACCGTAATTATAAAATTATGGGTTAACACTTTTGAATATTGTTTTAGTTAGGATTTCTATTGCTGTGAAAAACATCCTGACCATGGCAACTTTAATAAAGTTATAAATATTACATATTTATATATAATTAATAATTAGATTTAATTGGGATTGGCTTACAGTTTCTGAGGTTTAGTCCTTTATCATCACAGTGGGAAGCATGGCAGCATGCAGGCAGACATGGTGCTGGAGAAGGAGCTGAGAGATCTCCATCTTGATCTGACAGGCAGCTGAGAGAGAATGACACTAGGCCTGGCTTGAACATCTGAAACCTCAGAGCCTGCCCTAGTGACACACATACTCCAACAAGGCCACGAGACTCTGTGAGCCTACGGGGTCCATGTGCCAGGGACCTTTGCTGAAGAAGGCTGTGGTGGGGACATTGGCAATTACACTGGCAAAAGTTGTGATTGCTAGGACTAAAGTAGCCTACTTTTGGTAAATATTTTCTTTCTTACCTTTTTGTTCTTCTGGGGCCAGCAGGGCTTCTGGGGATTAACACCTGCTGTTTAACACTGGGGTGGAGGCAGGGGATAAAGTAAAGTAAAGAAGTTAGCTTATCCAAGCTCTTTATTCTTTTATTCTAGAGATGCTCAGAGTTTCATTAACTCTTTGAGACTCAGAGTAAAAGGAAAAGAAAGTCACACATACAGAAAGAAAATGTTTTATACAGGTACTATGCACAGACACATACACATTCATACACACACACAGGTGCTCAGGCTTGTCTTATTAGCTCCACAAGTGTTCACGAATACTTACAAGCATACACATAGACCTACATATATATGTATTGACAAAAAGACATACACATATGTACATTTGGGTGGATGAGGCAGAGCCCCAGATGCCAACCCCTTATCCCTTTCCTCTGGCCTTTTAATATTTTCTTTCTTTCTTTCTTTCTTTTTTTAAAGAATGATTTATTTATATTTTTATGTATGCGTGTATACTGTACCACATCAGACACACCAGAAGAGGGCATCAGATCCCATTATGAGCCACCATGTGGTTGCTGGGAATTGAACTCAGGACCTCTGGAAGAGCTGTCAGTGCTCTTAACCGCTGAGCCGTCTCTCCAGCCCCTTTTTATATTTTCTTAGACAAAGTTGTTTTTTTTTTATAAAATTACCTCATAGACCCTGTCTTGAAAACAAACAAACAAACAAACAAACAAAAAATCACCTCATAGATAAAATGTTACACAGAAGGGAGTTACAGAAGGATGTTGATAGTAAGCTCAAAGCAGTGCTTCATTCTGTAAGCTCAGTATAAGTTCAGAGCAACAGTTTCACACGGCCTAGCTTTATCACAGTGCACACCTGCGGCTTCATCCTTGGACCTGACCTAGAACGAATGCTTTTCATTAATCACCAATCTGTCCCAAGCCTATTTTTCCTTTTAGTGTAATTATGAAAGCTCATAGTATTCCTTATTATGCAGCCTTAACTTTCTATTCTATGAGGAGAGGGCACATTCTATTCTTGATTCTGAATTTATTACATCTTTCTCTCAAATCAGCTAAAGCCATCTCCCAAAAACTTTCTTTCTAAAATTAATAAAAAAAATCAAGAATTCTATAAAGTCATTAATTTATCTAAACAATATTACTTCATGAAAGTTAATCTTCATGTTGATCTGCAGGAAAATTGCTCAATAGAGTGGGCTGATACCCCAAAATCATTAAGTTCTGTAATAGTGATAGGGAAGCCTATCAGCAGTAAGAAGCAATCCTGGGATGAAGACCCTTAGGACCTCGCCTCTCAGAGCTCACCCATCATAGGCCAGGAAAAGCTATGGGCCATCTCCAGAAAACTTACTCATTTGCCTTTAGCCTTTCCTAGATGGATCCTGACACTGCTCTCATTTAAACCACCAGAAATACCAATAACAAGAAATATGTATCTGCTAAGAAGAATCTGATCCCGCAAGTGGCAGTCCTGGGCCCTTCTAGCTGTTTGCTTATTTCCCAGGTAAAGACTTTGGTACTGTTCACAATTCTTTTCAAGCCCCAGATCTCTTGGCCTATCTGATTTTAGCCTTGCTTGCTAGCCACATGTTGATGGCTCTCTGATTTCTTTAGATTAAATAATAGTGCCTTAACATGGCCTAATGAGGACCTTGGAATTTTGTGACCGGCCTACCGTGTCCTGATCAGATTGGAGAACCCTGAGAGTGACAAAGGATCTGGTAACATTGAGGACTTCATGGAAGAAGCGACATTTGAGCTGAAACCTGTGGTGGAAACAATAGCTGGATGGGGCTTGCTTATTTTTTTTTTCTTTTCTTTTTTATGCATGTGGTTACACATATGTGTGATTGCACATACATGTGGGTTCACATATGTATGTGTTTGGAATCATCCTCAAATTATTCAGTGTGCCCAAGGTTCATCTATATGGCTACTTTCCATAGTCAGCTTGCTCTGACGACTCCTGTCCCTGCCTTCATGTTGGCCATCAAGTCCACCTGGCATTTCTATGGAGTCCATGGGAATTCTGATTTATGCTTGAGTGGTATTTAACCACTGAGCCATCTCCCCAGTCCCTGGAAAGGGATTTCTAATATGAGTGTCTGAAAATGGCCTGAGCAAGAGTCTGGGAGAGAGGAGTTTTCAGAGAGCAGGCTGAAACCTACCTCAACTGTCCCATGGCATCAAGGGCAGAGTCTACTGTTATGCACTGTGGGAAGCCACCGAGGCTTCAAGCAGCAGGATGACAATGACTCAAACATGTGCATCTGTATGTGTAGAGTGCTGGACATTTTCTAAAGTAATAAGGCTATAGGTCTGAATGTCAGAAAGTCACAGTCTTCTTGGTATGTGCAGAGGCCAGGGGCTGATGTAGGTGTCTCAGTGCTCTGCAGTGTTTTGTTTTTGAGACAGAGTCTCTGTGTAATCTTTGCTAACCTAGAACTCACTATGCACATCAGCCTGGTCTCAATTTCAGTGAGATCCCCCTGCCTTAGCCTCCTGAGTGCTGAGATTAAAGACACGCACACGGCGCGCACACACACACACACACACCACACACACGCACACACCACCAACCCAGCTCCACCTTGTTTTTGAGCCAAGGTTTCTCTCTGAGCCCAGAGCTCAGCTGTTCAGCGAGAATGGCAGGGCATGGAACACCAGGGATCCTCCTGTCTACACCTCCCTGCAGTGCTGGCATCACAAGCATATTACGCCACACTTGGCTTTTTTTTTAAAGATCTATTCTATTTTTTTAAAAGATTTATTCATTTATTCATTTTATGTATATGAGTACACCAGTGCTCTCTTCAGAGACACCAGAAGAGGGCATCACATCCCGTTACAGATGGTTGTGAGCCACCATGTGGTTGCTGGGAATTGAACTCAGGACCTCTGGAAGAGCAGTTGATGCTCTTAACCGCTGAGCCATCTCTCCAGCCCCCGATCTATTCTATTTTAAATTAGGAGTGTGTATATGGGTAGTGCACATGAGTGCAGGTATCCAAAGAAGCCAGAGACATTGGATCCCCTGGAGCTGACATCCCAGGTGCTTTTGAATTGCTGTGTGGGTGCTGGGAACTCAAGTCCTCCGAAAGAACAGTATTTGTTCTTAACCATCCATCTTTCCAGCACCACACCTGCCTTTAATGTGGGTCCTGGGAATTGAACTCAGGTCTCCCTTGCTTGCACACGTAAGTGCTTTACAGACAAAGCCATCTACCTGGCAGGCCCCAAGCACACAGTTAAAAAAAAAACAACTCACAAGTACAGTGCTTCCTATAGAGGCAGAAGGCACTTTGCTGCATTTCTCAGAGACATTCATTTCGACACTGATAGCTAGCTGCCTTTTTTTTTTTTTTTTTTTCC
>JADRCH010000293.1:1445277-1466322 GCA_019843965.1 Rhynchomys soricoides
TCTCTCTCTCTCTCTCTCTCTCTCTCTCTCTCTCTCTCTCTCTGGCTTTTAGGCAGCCAGGAGCCCTGGGTGTCTTTCTGGAACCTCAGGTGTTTATTAAGGGTCAACACCTGTGACAGAAGGTGAGACAACCAGGATTGGGTGAAACTCAGAGGCACAGGCCTGGTAAAGCCCACCACCGCCCTGTGATGCTCCTGCTGTCAGCTCTGAAAGATGAGCTGGAGCATCCTGCTTTGCATCCCTGCTGGCTCACTTGTCCTCCCTGCAAGGGTGACACCAGGGATAAGCAAGTTGTTTAAATATGAGAGCAGCTGCAAAGGTGCTGCTGACCGCAGGCTGCCTTTGCCGCCTGAACTTCCTGCAGCTGGGCAGCAAGCTCTTCCCTGAGAGGGTCTGAAAGGTGCATCTCCACTACTACCACATCCCATATTATGTCGGTTTCACCTTGAAGACACTTTTGTGGAGCCCTTTGTTCCTACGCAGTCTGGAGGATCTGTCCTTTCTGTATATTGATGGGACAGCTATCATTCCAGGTAAGGTCCAGATTATATAGGCTAGGATCTATAGTCTATATAATATTGTCAATATTATAGACAATCTAAGGAATCTTCAAAACAAAACAAAAAACAAACAAACAAAAAACCAAAAAAACAAAAACAAAAAAAACCAAAAATGTAACGCAGATTCAGGGGATCTACTGTGGTCTTCTGGTCTCTTCAGGCTCTTCCGCTTATGTCTACATACCCTCGCCAAATCCCACACACATAATGAAAGGGAAGACAAATTCTTCTTTTATGCATGTGTATGCTTGTTTGTGTGTCTATTGTGTGAGGATGTGCAGAATCCTGTGGTGGCCAGAGGAATTGTATCTGAAGGGGCTCTAGCAGGCCCAAGCATGGCAAACATGGCACTGGGACCCTCTGCCTTGCTGAAACCCCTTGGATTACCTTCCTGAAACTAGCCACTAAGGTCCACTCCCTTATTTGGTCACTTCACCCTCCAAAGGTTGACCATCAAAGTCCAGATAACAAAGCATTGAGGTTCAGCCATCAAAATCCCCCTTTTGGCTTCCTTACTTAATATGCTCAATTAAAATAACCAATTTATCACAGTACTGTTTTACCTTTTCTCTCTTTATAAACTATCATTTGCCTGTGGGCCAGGTCCGGCTCCTCCACACCCAGAGGCAGTCCTTAGTCCCTCCAGGGCATAGATCTCTTCCTCTCTCTTGTTCCCCTCCCCTTCTCCCTTGATCTCTGTCTCCTATTTTTGTCCCTTATTTCCTGCTCTTTGTCCCTTTGGGTCAAATAAATATACTTTGTGCTGAGAACTTGGTCTTGGAGCACCTTGTGCCAATTTCAAGGTCTCCTTCAGTATCCCCTGGAGTTGGAGTTACAGGGGTTGAGAGAGAGCAGATGGGCATTGTGAGTTTAAGGCAAGCCTAGGATACATTGCAAGACCCGTCAAGGCATTAAAGAAAAAAGAAAATAAGCAAATTAGAGATCCGGGTTCAATTCCTAGCACCACTAATAGGTTTCTTCACTGACACAATAAAGCCAATTCAAGCTAAATCATGAGTATAAAGGCGGCTGGGCAGTGGTGGTGCATGCCTTTAATCCCAGCACTTGGGAGGCAGAGGCAGGTGGATTTCTGAGTTCGAGGCCAGCCTGGTCTACAGAGTGAGTTCCAGGACAGCCAGGGCTACACAGAGAAACCCTGTCTCGAAAAACCAAAGGAAGAAAGAAAGGAAGAAAGAAAGAAAGCATTGGAGAAACCAGAATAGTTAAACACACGGCCGGCTTTGTTTGAAGGAAGAAAGAATGACGGCTGATCACCTGGAATGCTGGACTAAAAGTGGCGGAACAGCCTGGCGGCCTTTGCTATTCAGTTAGGAGCCAGCACCTATCTGGAGTCCCCCCCAAATCCTGAAAATTGTTCAGGCCCTAATCCTGGGGTTTGTCTCTCAGAGAATCTAACTCATCCTCAGGGAAGAGGGCCCAAGGACTTTGTCTTCCTCATCAATAGAATCCACCCTTACACTTACCAGGGATCCTTCCTCTCTAGGCCTTCGTCCTGGGTACAGTTTCCCAGTAAATAGGGCTCATTCTTATGCTAAGGGGCTCAGGCACTTCCCTCTCCTAGGTTATTTTCTTTGGGAATTTCAACTTAGCCATTTTTGAAGCTTTGTTATGAGAATTGTCACGTGAAGATTTTCCCCCCAAAGTTTTACTGTCTTTAAATGGGTAAGAAAATTAAACCATGGGGTCAGACTCTCTGAAAGGTTTGCTCCAAACTGACTTGCCGAGCTTCCCTTCTTATCTCTTCGAGGTCCTTTCCCTCCACTCCCCCCCCCCCCAACTGTGATTGATACCTGCAGGGACAACCCCTCTGCAACATCCAGCCCTTTATTTAACTTTTAAAAAAGTTAGCACACAAATGTTTTTTTGTGTGTGTGTGTGTGTATGATGTATATGCATGTGTGTGCATGGTTTTTGTATGTATGAGTGTTCATGTGTGCAAGTCCATGAGAATGTTCAGGGGTCAGAGGACAAGTTGGGTGGGTTAAAGGGAGGGTCTTACACTGATCACTTCCTGTAGAACAGGCTGGTTGGCTTTGAAGCTCCCAGGGAGTGTCTAGTGTCTGCCTCCAATCTTGTTGGGCAAGCTGAGATTGGAGGTGCAATGCCACTATACATCTGTGGGTTCTTAGGATCCAAACTCAAGACCTTGAAGGGGGCGGTTCTGATGCCAAGGTCATGTTCCACAATTGGTTCTTGATCTGTCAGTAAAGGAAGTCGGGTGCCAATTACCTTGTGGAAGGTATAGGCGGGACTTCTGGGTACCAGGAGGAAAAGGCAGACGCAAAGGAGAGAGGATTTCTACCACGTTTTCAAGGGAAAGAACACTGCAACCATATGAGGTCTGGGGGGCAGGACTTGGGGGGAGATGGGGCCTGTGGACACTACTACAGGAGGTGGCCACAGATGTTTGACAGGGGCCAAGTGGGACTAGCCCAGACTGAAGTTTAGGGCTGGTGAGAGACAGAGATAATTAATTAGTAAGGGCAAGCTTTTCCAGGCGGGAGATAGTACTGCCCAACAATTGTGCCAAGAAGGCAATGTCTAAAGGAACAAACCGTGTGCGTGTGCGTGTGTGTGTGTGTCTGCGCGTGTGCGTGCATGTGTGTGTGTGTGTGTGTGTGTGTGTGTGTGTGTGTGTGTGTTTTATCTGAGGATTCAGGGAAGCTGGGAGAGGACTTTTAGCTCACTCACCTCCCGGAGCTAAAGGCGGATAGAGCAAAAGGGAAGCCAGGTGGGCACTGGTAGCTCCGCCGGTCCCAGAGCTAAGACGGTGGAATAAAACTACACGCAACAAGACCTCACACATTTGAGGCAAGAGCTTTATCCACTCAGCCATCCCTCAGCCCTAGAGTCTTAGTTAGGGTTTTCCTGCTGTGAACAGACACCATGACCAAGGCAACTCTTATAAGGACGGGGCTGGCTTACAGGGTCAGAGGTTCAGCCCATTATCATCAAGGCAGGAAAATGGCAGCATCCAGGCAGGCATGGTGCAGGAGGAGCAAGAGTTCTACATCTTTATCTGAAGGCTGCTAGCAGAATACTGGCTTCCAGGCAGCTTGGATGAGGGTCTTAAAGCCCACACCCACAGTGACACACCTATTCCAACAAGACCACACCTTCTAATGGTGCCACTCCCTGGGCCATGAATATACAAACCATGACACCTAGCAATAAATTTATATAATTTTCACATGTCCTTAGACTTCATTCTAATTTTCTTTCTTCCTTATTACCCTCCTGATTATTTGGAGTCACTGTACCCTCGGAAGGTGACCCTGAGCCTCTTGGGACATTTATGATCTGGATTGGGTTGGTTCCACTCTCCTAGAATCCAGCAGTTTTGCCTGGTTACAGTTAAGCTGCTCAATAATATTCTAAGTGTGATAATCCACGAAAGGCAGCACTGTGTAATAGGAATGTAACACACTTAGAGAGTATAGTGAGGTGGTTCATTTTAATTATCAACTAGATTGGATGCATAAACGACTAGATCAGCAGAGCACATTGCTGAGTGTGTCTGCCAGGACTCTGGCCGAATGAATGGGTACCCCACTGATGGCTTCAGAACACTTCAGGCCCGTTTTGGGATGTGACGGGAAGTGTAAGCTGGAAACAGTAGTCAGTGGGGAGATGTCCTTGGGGGCTATGTCTTTCTGTCTGTTCCTGCTTCCCTCCTGATTCTGAGAAAGATCTGGATCAGCAAAGCACACCTCTGAGTGTGTCTGCTGCAAGTCATTTTCAGAGACAATCCAATTAAAAGGGCTCTGACGCAGTGAATGCTTTACTCCCCTGATGAATTCAAAGCTTGGATGGCTTAGGGGAAGTGGGACCATGGTGGAAGGCAGAGCCTGGTCAGAGGAAGGTCGCTGGTCATTTTTCCTTGAGGACTGCAGCTTCATTTTCTCTGCTCTCTGGCTATCTCGAGTTGAACTGTGCTTGTCACCCTGACAGACTGGACCATTTGATGCCATGAGCTAAAAAAGCCCTTCCTTCCTTCCTTGTTTATATCATATATTTTGCCATAGTCATACACAAGGTCTGAATAAAATATCATATTTAATAAAAAAAGAAGAGCCGGGCGGTGGTGCATACCTTTAATCCCAGAACTTGGGAAACAGAGACCAGCCTGGTCTTGAGTTCCAGGATAGTCAGGGCTACGGAGAAAAACCTTGTCTCGAAAAACCAGCCAACAAACCAACCAACCAAAAACAAAAGAAAGAGGAGGAGAAGAAGAAGGAGGAGGAGGAGGAGGAGGAGGAGGAGGAGGAGGAGGAGGAGGAGAGCCAGTATGACAGCTGATGCCTATAATTCTGGTACTTGAGAAACTGAGGCTGTGGAACTGCTGCTGGTATGACCAGCCTGGGCTACATGATGAGTTCTAGGCCATCCTAGGCTAGAGAAACAGGTAAAAAGTACTTTTTGTTTGTTTGTTTTGAGACATGGTCTTATGTAGCCTTGGCTGATCTAGAACTCACTCTGTAGAGCAGGCTAGCCTTTAACTCAGCAATTTTCCTCCTCTGCCTCCCAAGTGCCAGAATTACATAGTATGCACCACCATGCCTAATTATAAAATTTTAATTATAATAAGTTGAGCATAGTGGATCATGCCTTTAATCTCAGCAGCAGTTAAGCGGTTAGGCGGAGGCAAGAAGATCTTAGTGAATTTAAGACCAGCCTGATCTACATAGGGAGTCCCAAGTCAGTAAGGTCTATATAGTTAAGACTCTGCCTCAAAAAATATTTGTAATAAAATATGTTTTTAAACCACAGATGATGTCATAGTGTATACCTAAAATCTCAGCTCCTTGGGCAGCTAAGGCAGGAGAATCATCTGAGGCCCAGAGCGTGAAGCCAGCATGGGCAGTATAGTGAGACTGCTTCAAGAACTTGATTTGAACATAATACTCCCAAAGTACCATCAGTATGAAAACCATTCATGCTTTTCACCCTTTTCCTTCTCCGAACTCTTTGGAACCCAGAATCTATTCATTTTATGCCCTCAGCACTTCTCAACTATATGATTCCTTTAGGTTAGTGTATGGCTAAGACTGTGGATGGGGGTGTGTGCGGGGGGGGGGGATGTGTTCAAAGCTACTCATAGTGAGATATTACAGTAAATAATTACAACGGTAATAATAATAATAGTCAAGACTGGAACTGATTCCGTTTCTAGGACTCAGCAAGCTAACTGTGGCTGGTGAGGTATACATACACACAATGTAATTTCTCAGTAATGTTCAAGTGTTATGAAGGGTCAGACACACAAGCACAAATCTAAACTACCGAGCTGCTCCAGGTCTTGGAGGGGAGGGGCTCTTCTTTTTGTTTATTGTTTTGGTTTTTTTCTTCTTCCTTTTGGTTTTTCAAGACAGGGTTTCTATGTATAGCCCTGGCTGTCTTGGAACTCACTCTGTAGACCAGGCTGGCCTCGAACTCAGAAATCCACCTGCCTCTGCCTCCCAAATGCTGGGATTAAAGGCATGTGCCACCACTGCCCGGCATTGTTTTGTTTTTTTTGAGACAGGGTTTCTCTGTGTAGCCCTGGCTGTCCTGGAACTCACTCCTTAGACCACGCTGGCCTCAAAATCATGGAGATCTGCCTGCTTTCTCTTCCTGAATGCTGGGACTATGCCACCACCTCCCGGAGGCTCTTTGTCCTTAACTCCTTGAGAAGTATGGTAAAGCTCAGATAAGTGAGGGAAGAGAACTCGATATGGTTTTCCCACTTTCAGCAGCATTGGGAACCAAAGTGTGGCATGCTGTGTGCCGGGCAAGAACCCTCCCGCTGAGCCACAGTCCTACGAGGGAGGGACACATGATGTCAGAATGGGAGAAGCCTGCCTGTGAGGGGCAATGACAGGAAATGTGAAGGCCATCATAAAGATGTCACGGTTTTGTTGTTTTCTTTTTTTTAAAATTCCAGGATCTAATGTGAATACTCCAAGGGATTCCCACACCCTCGGTACTAGATGCTTTTCTGTTGTTGTGTAAAAACACCGTGATCAAAAGCAACTATGGAAGTGTTCATTCCGTTGGGCTTGCAATTCCAGGGAGAGAGAGTCCTGTCTGGGGTAGCAGCCAGCGGCTAGAGCAGGAAGCTCTGAGATCCCTTTACTCAAGCTGGAAGCAGAGAGGGCTAAGAGGAAGTGGGGTTATAACCTCTCAAGGCCTGGATGAAGTTCTTCCTCCTGCAAAGACCCCTCCTCCCAAAGGTCCCATAACCTCCTGAAGCACCAGCGACCCAGTGTTCAGTTACCTCAACCCAGGGTGATGTTTCTCCTTTAGACAACCATACCTTCTATTTGTTTTATGCTTTAATAGATTTTTACTGGTAAATTTACAGCAACAGCACAGAAGACAGACACCATGTACTTGTATGTAGAACAACTCAGGAAATCACAAAGATTAAGGCTGTGCTGGCTAGTTTTATGTCAACCTGACAGAAGCTGGAGTCATCTGAGATGAGGGAAAGTCAGGAAAATGACTCCATAAGACCGGGTTGAGGGCAAGCCCAAGGAGCTTTTCCTTAGTGATTGATGGGGTAGGGCCCAGCCCATTGTGGGCGGTGCCATCGTTGACCTGGTGGGCCTGGGTTCTATAAAGTAGCAGGCTGAGCAAGCCATGGGAAGCAAGCCAGCAAGCAGCACCCCTCCATGGCCTCTGCATCAGCTCCTGCATTTGGAATTAATACCGCAGGAGGATCGGGAGTTCAAAGTCAGGCTGAGCTATGTGAGTCCCTGTCAAAAGAGAAAGATATGTATTTATTTTTCAAAATTCCAAAATGTCTAAAAATGTTTACAGATTAATGGCTATAAAGTTGATTGAACTGTTGTTCACTGAGACACTTTTGACCTTTTATTTAAATTTCACACGCCTGTCAATACCTGATTGCTGTCCCCACTTTGCTTCTTGTAGTCTGAGGTTCGTTTTGACCCTATGGAATACAGCAGGTACAAAAGACAGGGAAAAAATTAAGCATGAAATTTTGGGCTGGACAAAGGCTTAGTTGTCAGAATAATCTCTTTACGTTCTGTGTACAGGTTGTCTTTATACTATTCAGATGTTGATTTCTATAGCCCAGAGAGTTGAGTACTGGCCACACTTTGGTTTTACTTTTATGGATCATCACCTATCTCAGTATTTTGTAGACATCTTCTCCATTACATTCTGATTAGTTCTGATAAAGATCTAATGGCCAATAGCTGAAGCAAGAAAGAAAAGGCAGGACTTCTGGGCAGAGCTAGGAATTGTGGGAAGAATCAGTCGGGGGAGGATTCGACAGCAAGACATGTAGTGATCATGAGAGGGAATAAGCCACGTGGTCGTGAGCTAGAACTAGCTGGGTTGCAGCTAGCTGGAAGGTGCCTAAGCTTTCATAAATAATAGTAACAAATCTGTGTCATTATTTGTGAGCTAGTGGGTCTGAGACAGTCAGTCGATAATTAGTGGCCAAGAGCACTTGCTAATCTTCTCTATGGTGGCTCACAACTGCCTCAACTCCAGCTCCAGGATCTGATGCTGGCACCCATGTGCACACAGGCCATGCACTCAAGTGTGCGTGCGTGCACACACACACACACATTTTAAAAATAGATATATGATAAAATCAGTTTTGTTTTTTTGTTTTTTTTAGCAATGAAATGCTTCCTGTTAGAGTAGATTCTTAGGCACTTTCCCAGTAAGTGCAGTATGCTACCTGGGTATCTTCTGGCGTAATCGTTACATACTCGGCATAGAAAGCACACAGTCGCTATCTTCAAAAGGCCAGCCAAACAGACCTCACTTGACTCCCGCAAAGCACTTTGGATTCATGGATCAGTTTTGAGATCCTGAATAGTATGTATGTATGTATATGTATGTGTATGAATGTATGTATGTATGTATATATAATTTATTTTTATATGATGTTCATGTATGATGTTCTGCATGTATGTCTGTGTGAGGGTGTTGGAAATCCTGGATCTGCAGTTACAGACAGGTCTGAGCTGCCTTGTGGGTTTCGGGAATTGAACCCCTGTCCTCTGGAAGCACAGCCAGTTCTGTTAGCAGCCAAGCCACCTCTCCAGCCCCCTGAACAATTTCTTGCACCAGGCACACGAAGGGGTTTAATTTCAGAGTTCCACAGTCGCAGGCTGGTAACCATGAAGTTTCTTCCCATCCAGTAGAGGGCACTGTGCTTTGACATTTCTGTGGTCAGTAGGCCCCTGGGCTGTCCACGTTTTTTAAGAGGACCTCCTTATTCTCCCTCTTCTCTTTTGGCTGAAGCTAGAGGTGGCACCTGGCAGAGCGGTGGCAGTTGGCCCATCAAGTCTATTTAACTCACTACCATTTCTTGTCGGGATAATCCAGCGAGGGTCTGTTTTGAGTAAATCAGAGAGACTGCTCCATGGTTCAGGAAGGAGTGAAGTCCCTCTCCCTGACTTTTTAGAGACTCACCTTCTGCAAGCAAGAGGAGATCAGATCTCCTTTGACCCTTGTCTTCCATCCTAACAATAGTAAGCAGTCTTTGCCTTCGTTGACGTGAGTTTGGAGACCTCAGCCCGGCCTCCCACAGCTGCCCCTCCTGCCTGAGCCTGTACGGTTGTGTAACAGTCAGGAACTGCTTGTGGGAAAACTAATCAGTAACCAGAAATGGCTCCAGGCAGTCACAATCTTTGTTCCGGAGATCCGAAGGACTGCCAGGCATCTGGTGATAAGGATCCGAGGTGCATCCTCTGGCCCACCTGCTCAGAGAAGGTGCCCACCAGTCTGGAAACAGCCACCAATCATCTAATCTCTCCTAAATTAGCATCCCAGAAAGGCAGCTTTCCATAAGAGTCCTCCATCTTCCCTGGTTTTCCTAAGAAAGCCTCCTTCTTTGCTTAACACCTTGTTCTCACTCAACTGACCTGCCATGATTAAACTAAAGGATTTGAGTGAATTTAGTAACACTTACTTGGGACTCAAATTTGAAAATTGGGGGTGGGGGTGGGATCTATTGATCTGGAGAAGGTTTGAGCCTGTTTCAACATCTGTGCTACATCTCTAGAGAAAAAGCAGACTCAGGAGACGTCTGAATGACGTCCCTGCATTTTTAAGTGAGAAGAAAAAACCTTGAGGCCTTTCCACCAGAAGACTGGTGGTGGTTGCCTCCAGGAGGAGCATGGGTTAGGGAGGCAAAGGATTTTCTATCTCAAAAATACAGTGGGTAAAACGGCTGCCTTACAAGCAGGCATTATGAGTCCAATCCCAGACACCATGTTCAAAAACTATAAATCTCTGTGTTTATAATCCCAGCACTGGAGAAACGGGGGCAGGTGGATTTCTGGGGCTTGATGGGAGTCAGCCCAGCCTCCTTGGCAAGTTGCACCTGGAAGAGTGACTTAAAAGAAGAGGCAGAAGGTGCTGGGAATGAGACACCTCAGGATGTTTTCTGCCCCCCACCCCTACAAAACACATGTGGGCTGGGTGTGTGCTCATATTTGTGTGCAGAGAAGCCAGATGATATTGGGTGGCCTACTCAATCACTACCAACGTTGTTCCCTGAGATCATCTATCACTGAACCTGGAGCCTATGATTTTTGTTTTTTGGGTTTTTTGTTTTGTTTTTTTTACTCTGTTGGCTAGTAGTCTTAGAGATCCACCTGTCTCCTGGTTTTTACCTGGGCTCTGGGGATTTGAACTCAGGTCCTCATACCTTTTATAGGTTTAGTGGCACGGAACCTGCCTAGGGCCTGTGCCTGGTCCCCAGCAATGAAAAAATCCCCCAAACATTTCCATTGTGAGCAGCTGTCTTAGGGTTTCTATTCCTGCACAAACATCATGACCAAGAAGCAAGTTGGGGAGGAAAGGGTTTATTGAGCTTACACCTCCATGCTGCTGTTTATCACCAAAGGAAGTCAGGACTGGAACTCAAGCAGGTCAGGAAGCAGGAGCTGATGCAGAGGCCATGGAGGGATATAACTTACTGGCTTGCTTGCTTCTCCTGGCTTGCTCAGCTGGCTTTCTTATAGAACCCAAGACTACCAGCCCACAGATGGTACCACCCACAAGGGGCCCTCCCCCCTTGATTACTAATTGAGAAAATTTATTATAGCTGGATCTCATGGAGGCATTTTATCAACTGAAACTCTTTTCTCTGTGATAACTCCAGCTTGTGTCAAGTTGACACAAAACCAGCCAGTACAATTGACCCCTTGTCAACTTGACACACAAACACATCACCAATAAGCCTCAACCCTTACTTTCTTATTCCTCCCCAAGTTCTAAACAACTTTAAAAGTCCCACAGTCTTTGCAAATTGTTACTATTAAAATTTCAATCCCTTTAAAGATATCCAATCTCTTAAAATTCAAAGTCTTTTTACTATCAAAAGTCTCTTAACTGTGGGCTCCACTAAAATACCTTTTTCTTTCAGGAGGGAAAATATATCAGGTCACAGTCACAATCAAAATCAAAACCAAACTCCAACCGTCCAATGTCTGGGATCCACTCACGATCTTCTGGATTCCTCCAAGGGCTTGAGTCACTTCCCCAGCTCTGCCCTTTGTAGTACAACCTTGTCTTCTAGGCTCCAGATGCCTGTACTCCACTGCTGCTGCTGTTCTTGGTGGTCATCTCATGGTACTGGCATCTCCAAAACACTGCTGTCTTCCGCTGCAACTAGAGCCTCCCATAGGCTCTCTTCATGATGCCAAGACTCATCTCCTTTGCATAACCCCTTCAGTCCTGGGCCATCAATTGCAACTGAGGCTGCACCTTCACCAATGGCCTTCCAAGGCCTCTCACAGTGCCCAGGCCTCAGCTGCTCTTCTTCTTCTTCTTCTTTTTTTTTTTTTTTTTTTTTTTTTGAGACAGGGTTTCTCTGTATAGCCCTGGCAGTCCTGGAACTCACTTTGTAGACCAGGCTGACCTCGAACTCAGAAATCTGCCTGTCTCTGCCTCCCAAGTGCTGGGATTAAAGGCGTGCACCACCACTGCCCAGCTATGTCTTCAACCTTAAATAAAGTAAAACTATGAGACTATAACTTTCTAGTCTTTAACCTCATCAGAGACCTGAGAAGCCTAAATAGTACTGGAGAAAACAGGAAGTACAGAGCAATAGGATGTACAGAGCAAGTGGCTTCCAAAATTGTTGGGAGTATCCATCTTCAGCCTGCAGGCCCAGAATATCTGACAGACTTCTCTGTGAAGCAGGAATTTTGAAGCAGTGGCCTACCTTGACAAAGATGGACAGTCAACTTCCCAGTGTCCTGATTGTCCACGTTTTGGACAGCATGCTGTCAGCAATTGAGGTAAGGGCAGTTTTGCCCAGCGTCCAGCTTTGCCACATTTGAAGCAAACTACATGAAGGTCTTTAGTGCACATCATCTTTGAAGTAGATTGGGGGTGCTGCCAGAAGCAGATGTGCCTGTCAGAAAAGCCTTTTATTATTAAAAACATCATAGACGCCATATTCTGTATATCTCTGCAGTGTTTGAAGACCATGTAATAATTATCTGTAGTATATCTGACTAGACAAACATTGCTTGTTTCTAGTTATTTATTTTCTGCTTAACTTTGAAAACATTTCCAGGCAGCTAAATAAAGCTTATTTCTGTAATTAACTAAACTAGTACCTAACATGACTACCAGTTTGATTACAGTTGACTACTTATTTGCATTTCTTAATTCTCCTAAACAATTTGTAGTAGTAGCTTTCAAGGACTAGAACTTTACATCAGTTACTATCAATATACATAGTTCACACTAACATAAAATATTTGAGACTTGTTGCTTTCTTAGTCTAAACTAAGATTATCAATGAACTGAATGCGTTTTGGATCAGTAGGTTTTCTTGTTCGTTTGCTTTGTTTTTTCTGTAACCTAGTGACTCTTGTCTGAAATGCCTCATACTTTTTGCTATGGAGCCTCAAGCTAGAGCCCCCAAACCACTTCCTGACAGCAAGCAATTACTTCGTATGTTTCTCTTGGACCTGCACTAACCTGTCCAATGATGTCCCTTACCACAGGGTCTGCAAACCCCTGGAAGCCTTAGCTTTCTTTTGGAGAACCCATTGCTACCAGAAATGGCTTTGTTTGTGCCTCTGGCAAAAAGTACCATGTTCCTCCGAGTTAATGCAGCCACAATTTTGAGATCTGGCTTGGGAGGTACCATTTTTCTCATAGTTACCACACTGGACATTTTGAGTTCTGAGGATTTTAGCTTTACAATTTCTTTGTAAATGGCTAAATTCACTGCAATTAAAGCACCAGGTATTTTGATATCTGAGATCTCTAGCTATAGTGTGTCCTATTATATTGGCATGAGGCTCCTGAGAGCCGATATCAGTCTGTCCCTTATCCACTCATCCATTGGTGCTGCTTGTACCTTTAATGGTCTAATAACTCTTTTACATTTGGTATTTGCATTCTCAAACACCAAGGTCTCTATCAACACCTGTCTGGTACCAGGGACTGATGCAGATTTGTTTACAGCTGGAGCCTGTCTCTGCAAGAAATCTGTGAAGGCTTATCTAGAGCCTTGTATTATCTTAGCAAAGGAGATACATCATTTCCTGAGCTTCTCAAGCTTGTCCTGAGCTCTTAAAGCCAGCAACATTGTTCTACCACAGCATCATCAAATTGAATCTGTTCTTGTAGGTCAGAATATCACTCTTAAGCAAGCAATTGATCTTTATTGGTACTCATTCCCCTTGCTCTATCATGTTGTTGAATATTTGTATCTTCCTCCCTCCACTATGTTAACCATTGTAACTGCTGACAAGCCTCTAGTACAGCTTTCCAGTCTTTCCAACCTTTCCAGTCTTGGGGAATTACTATTTTGGGTAGCCCAATTATTAATATTTGTTTAACATAAGGAGAATGCACTTCATAGGAAATAATAGCCTCTTTAAAATACCTCAGATCTACCATTTCTATTGGATGACACGTTATTGCATCACAACTATGGTTAGCACCATTAGCAGGCATGTGCTGCAGGATTACTGGGAAAACTGATGGTGACTTGTAATCTCAGGCCCTTCCTCTGGCTTCCCAACACCCATTGGCTGGTACACAGACACACTCCAAGTAGCAGTAGTCTCCTGAGCTAAATCTTTAGGCTTAAAGGAGGAGGTAGGATTCCCCCCACCCTCCTGCACTTATGTCCTTATGAGGAAGTAGGAGTTAAGACAGATTCCCTGATAGGCCGGCAAACAGGGAGGGGGCCATGACTAGGTAATAGAGATGGTTGACCTTCAAGATGACTGGCTTCTTCTTCACTTTGCTGACCTGAGATAAAAGCCTGGAAGCTTAATAAACTGGTGGACTTTTTCTCCCATCAGTAGCAACCCCAACCCATCCCTACACACACATACACACACACACACACACACAGCCCTGCAGGCTGGTGGAATGAACAAGAAGGATGAAGGTGAGGTCCAGTCTTTACCAGAAATCTCTGATTTGAGGGTCAGGATCCTGGAGAAGGCTCTCCAGCCACAGGGCAGATCAAGGTGACATCTGTCCAGATGTGCAGAGTAGAGCATTGCCTTTGATCTCTGCTTATATACTGTCTGTCCAGTGGGCACCATGGGGGACCTAGGACTGTGTCTGGTTATCTTGAGTGAGTGATGTCACTGGTTATCTTTGGTGTAGTGGGGATCCTGACTAAGCTATGTTTTTACTTGTCTAAAAGAGATTTTTTACTATGCTCATTACGACTGGTCTGACTACTTCAAAGTCAGACCAGGATATAGTTACCCAAAGTCTGTGGACGTATTGGCCTCCCTTTGTGTTTCTAAATTGGAGGGAGGAAGACCTCCTTAAAGACCCTTAAAACTTGGGGCTGGAGAGATGGCTCAGTGGTTAAGAACACTGGCTGCTCATCCAGAGGGCCCAGGGTTCAATTCTGAGCACCAACATGGAGGCTCACAACTGTCTGTAACTTTAGTTACAGGGGACCTGACACCCTCACACAGATATATGTGCAGGTAAAAAACACCAATACACATAAAATACAAATAAATAATTTATTTTTTTTTAAAAAAAGACTCTCAACCCTCAAGCAGGGTATAGTATCTCAAGCCTTTGATCTTAGCACTCAGGAGGTAGAGGCAGACAGATCTCTGAGTTCAAGGACATCCTAGTCTACAGAGTGAGTTCCAAGATTGCCAGGGCTAGACAGGTAAACCCTGTCTCAGAAAACAAAATCCCCATGTAGTTGCTATTTCTGGTTGTCAATTTGACTATATCTGGAGTGAATTAAAATCCAGAATTAGAGGGCTCACCCGTGATCTAGATCTTGAGTCTGGAAGACAGAAGTTTCAGGTGTGGAGGTATGCACACCTGCTGCTGGAGACCTACATAAGGACTTTGGAAGGAGGAAGATTCAATCTTTTTCGCCTGCGAGCCTCGTGGGGCTGAGCGACTGCTAGATCCTTGGGTTTTCATTCATAGCTGCTGCTGACCATTGTTGGGGAGTTGGACTACAGTCTGTAAGTCATTAACAAATTCCCTTACTATATAGACTACCCATAAGTTCTGTGACTCTAGAAAACCCTGACTAATACACCCCACAACCCTACCTCAAAAAAAAAAAAAAAAAAAAAAAGCCCTCAAGAAGAACTGGGTTTTGGATCCAGGAGTCTGCCCTGGTTTACCTCTGTGTGCCTGCTGAGTAAGTGTATTTACCGCCTCTCTCTAACAGCCGATTCTCTGCTGGGTTGAGATTTCTCTCCAGCTCTGTAATACCTGTTGTACTTGAGATTTCTTTCTTTCTTTCTTTCTTTCTTTCTTTCTTTCTTTCTTTCTTTCTTTCTTTCTTTCAGTCTGTCTGTCTTTTAATTAACTGGCAGAGAAAATTAACCTGGGCAAGTTCCCCAGACATTAACACTTGGGTTAGAATTCCATCCAACAGGACGGAGAAAACCCAGCTGCTGAGCTTTCAGTCCTGGGATGGTGGCCCTTCCTGAGGTCCAGGGGTAGGAGGTGGTGGGGGGTGAGGTGGTGGCCAGCAACCCTAAGACTCAGACATAGAGGCCCCTGAGCAGGCAGGTGTGGACTGCAGTCTCTCGGCGTCAGTGGGGCTACCACAGACATATTTCTTTTCTGATGTAGCCTTTAGGCTCATACTGTACAAGCTGGAGGTTTAGTCACCTACCAAATATGTGACTTTGGGTATTGCTTAAGTCTCCTGGTATTTCATCCCCTGTCTTCACAAGGACAGTGATGGGAAAGGTAATCTGGGGAACGTGGGTAAAATGTTCCCACAGCAGGAGGGAGGCAGAGTGTTTGTTTCATAAAAGAGGGCAGGATTTCCTTATAGCCTTTTCTGCTTTCAAAAGTTGTCAGGGGACTAGGTGTGGTGGCACCTGTCTTTGATCCCAGCATACAGGAGGCAGAGGCAGGTGGATCTGTGAGTTGCAGGCCAGCTGGAGCTGCATAGTAAATTCAAAGCCAGCAAGAGCTACACATTGAGACCTTGTCTTTAAAAGAAGTCACTGGAGTCTAGTGCTGTGGTGCAGCCCGGCTCTGTGATGGTGCAGCCCGGCTCTGTGGCTCAAGCTTGCAATCCTAGCACTAGGGTGGTAAAGGCAGGAAGGCTGGGAAGTTCAAGGCTAGCTGGGCTACATGAAACACTATCCCCAAACAAACCAACTCATCAAAGCCAGGCATGGTAATGCACACATGAGAAGCCAGTGTGGAAGTACATAGATAGTTACTGGCTAGCCTGAGCTACAAAGCAAGACTCACCCCACCCCCACTCTCTTTCTGAAGTGAGGAGGTAAGAAAAAAAAAAAAGAAAGAAAAGAAAAGAAAAAAAAAAAAAAAAAAAAGCAATTGCCAGGCCTGGCTTGTCTCTAAGAAGTACAGTGCTTGGAGGTGGAGCGTACAAGATTCGGGTAGAGGGGAAGGCCAGCAGTTTTCACTCTCTCAAATGAGTCTCTGATCGCAGTTATCTGCAGTCTGGAGGAATGACAGCTCCAGAACAGCAGAGAAAAGCATGAAGGGCCATGGTTTGCCTTTCTGGAAGCAGTCGGGGGTAAGGGCGGCTCTGCAGCCAGGGCTCTCCCTGCTTGACTGTACTGACATTTGGCCTCGTGGTCACAAGGTAGCTGAACTCAAGTCAAAGGAACAGGAAGCAATAACAGGTCTCTCCCTTCCAGAAACATTTTCCCTCCTGACTTGTGTCATCTGGAGCAGGGCCCAGACTGCATTGCTCACATGTTTACAGGCACAGAAATACACTGGTTCCCACAAACACTGAGGAGGCTTGGACTTGGGTGTGTCCTACTCAATCTTTGCCCTCTGTGCTGGCTAGTTCTGTCAACTTGACACAAGCCAGTCATTTTGGAAGAGGGACCCTCAACTAAGAAAATGCCCCCACTACTTTGGACTGTGGCGCTGTTCTTGATCAATAATGGATATGGGAGGCCCCCATCACTGTGGGTGGGGCCATCTAGGTGGGTAGTCCTGGGTTCTATAAAGAAGCAGGCTGAGCAAGCCCTGGGGAGCAAGCCAGTAAGCATCACTCCTCCAAGGTCTCTGCATCAGCTCCTGCCTCCAGGTTCCGTCCCTGAGTTCCTTCCATGATGGACTGTGATCCAGACATGTGTGATGAAATAAACCCCTCTGCCCAAGTTGGTTTGGGGCAGTGTTTTATCTCAGGAATAGAAACCCTTATCCCTCAGGTAGCTGGGGAAGAGATGAGAATGCTGCTATTTGGAAAATACAAGCCCATAATGAAGAAGGTGGGGAAGACAGGAGAGAGCAGAGCAGCGAGCTGCGACTCGTTATGTACTCCAGTCGGCACACGGATTAGTCATGGTTCTCTCTAGAGTAGCAGAACTTATATAATGAATCTCTCATATATATATGTGCCCTGCCCCCCCACCCCCGCTGCTGCCCTCTCCACCGCCTCAGGGGCCTGTCCTGCCTCAGCCTGCTTGCTCTGCAGCCTTTTTTCCCCTTCCTGGATCTGCAGCTGGGTGCTGGCTGGGATAAAACATGGCACAGTGGCAAGCATGAGGGTGGGCAGCAGAAAGCGCTCAAGAAAACCTGCAATGCTGCAATGGGGTAATGGGTGCAGGGATTCGGGGTCAGGGGATGACCCACAGCCCCAAAAGGGGGGTGGACAGACACGCAGGGGTCAGACCAGCCATCAGGCACAGTGGCTGTTTGCCATGACCACTTCAATAACAGAGCTTGAAAATTCTATCTCTGAGGCGTCTCTGTTCTCAGCTTGCTTCCCCTGGTCATTGGATTCAATTTTTAGCTATGGGTAATATTGTAATCTTATTTTATGCTCTTCTACTATATTGAGAAGCTGACTCTGGAGTTGGGTTATGGCTCCCCCTTCTCTAGATTCAAACATGCTTAATTTAGAAGTTTCCTGTCTGTCCTATGACAAATAAGCCATCTCAATTTGCGACAGAAAAAAAGAGCAGGTGAGACAGACAGACAGAGAGAGAGAGAGAGAGAGAGAGAGTATTTGGTTTCATTTGTCTTTCTAAGACTTTACTAAAATATAAACTTTATCTCAAGATTTATAGAACTATTATACGAACTCTCTATACCTCAAGATGTATAAATATATTGGATATGGCTAAAGATTATAAAGTCTATAACAAAAGGTTAACTTAAAATCTATAATAAGGGCTGGAGAGATGGCTCAGAGGTTAGAGCACTGACTGCTCTTCCAGAGGTCCTGAGTTCAACTCCCATCAACCACATGGTGGCTCACAACCATCTGTAATGGGATCTGGTGCCTGCTGGCCTGCAGGTATACATGGAGGCAGACCGCTGTGTGTGTGTGTGTGTGTGTGTGTGTGTGTGTGTGTATAACAAAAATTTTTGCCAGGCAGTGGTGGCACACGCCTTTAATCACAGCACTCGTGAGGCAGAGGCAGGCGGATTTCTGAGTTTGAGGCCAGCCTGGTCTACAGAGTGAGTTCCAGGGAAGCCAGGGCTACACAGAGAAACCCTGTCTCGAAAAAGAAAAAAAGAAAAAAGAAACAGTAGAAAGTTGCTAGATATAAGATAAAATAAAAGGGAACAGAGAGGGAAATAAGGACTTGACAAATGCCGGCCCCACGGGGAACTCTACAGCAAAGAGAATTTCAAAGTCTGTCTTGCTTTGAAGCTGACTTTGGGTGCTGACTTTGGTGACTTGCACAAGCCTGTTGCTGGCCTTCAGGGCTACATGACAGGACCAAAGCTTGGATACTCTGATACAGAGGTGGTTAGCAGCAAACTATGCAGTCCAGAAGGACTGGCTCCTACTGCTGGATGGCTACTGTGTTTCCGGCTCAATTCTACTGGCTACAGTACACCCACCCAGTCTAAACCCACTCTGCAATTTCAGCTAAGAGCCAATGTTAAAAAGAAAATTCTAATCAATTTAGAACTAATTTTATAAAAGCTACTAACTTGTTATAAAAATAAAGACATGTAAGTTAATAGTCATATTATAAATGACCAAATTATTTAATATGTTCAGAACTATCTTGCAGTCATGCTAAGAATAAACGTAACTTATTTATAGAAAGACTATTTCACCTTTTTTTTTTTCAAACTTAAGCGTAAAGCACATAACTAAGAAAAAGTAAAATTTATTTAAGATCAGATATACTCAATAGGTCATCCTCAAAGCTTTCCAGAGTTCTGCTGAATAGGACATTTAAAGTGTTTAATGAAAGAAGCTTCCTATGACAGAGATGCAATCCTAAGGTCTCCAAAGAAGGCAGATGGCGACAGACCTGGATTGTAGTGACATTAATCACTGGATAGTGGTGAAGCTGCCTCCTTCCTTGCCTGCTGTCAGGGCCTGCCCACACTGTGGACACTGGTGGGCTGACTGTCCTGTCTAGTCACAGTGGGTCAGTTAAAGTGGAAACTTATGGCTTCTTTGGAAAGACAGTTGTGTCAGATGGTGTTTCACTGGGGCAGACACATGAAGTGTTTTCTTGAAGTGGTCACAGGAGAGAGGATGCTCTGCTAAAGCAAGCACGTGAAAGGACTCAGGATGAAGGATTCTTTGCTAATGACACACGTGTATTGGTTCGCCTTACATTGCGTTGCTAAGCTTCTCGAGTGGTGATGCCATAGAGAGAAACTCACCAAAGAACTTCTTGTGAGGTTCCTGCAGCTGTTTGCTGCTTTCTTCAGCTTGGGTGGATTGGCAGAGTAATGTCAGCTGATACAGACTCACATGGAGCTTTACAAAGACAGACTCACTAGTGAGGCAAGACCCATGGGAGGACACAGGATGTTTGGAGGGAGTGTAAATATGACCCAACAGATAGTGATGGGCTGGCTTGCGTAGGCAGCTTTGCAATGCTTTGTTGGTCTTGAGTCTTCGCCTTGCTGATCTTTGCTTTGTTGAGAGAGTCACAGCAGAGAACTTCTCCTGGTGTCCCTGTTGGTCCTGGTTGCTCTTGCTGACTCATGCTGATTCAGCAGAGGTCTGGCTGTATCTGCTAGCCACCACTGTTGATTTGTGTTTGCTACCCGGACACTATAGAACTGGACTGCAGGTATATTTGTGAAGTGTTTGTGAGTGGATCAAGCTGCCACTGCTGATTCCTATGAACTGAACTGCTGATTTCTTGACAACACAGATTGGATTTGCTCCAAAGAACCATTTCTAAACAGGTCCACTTCCCCCGTATCCTGATAACCTTTCTTTCCCACTACCTCTGGTGGATGCTGGGCTAGAAGGGAGGCTAAAGAATTTAAGAACCCATAGTAAAAGTAGGATTTGAGAAAATGGCAGCCAACAGTCAGTGTTTCCAAGTTTTCCATCCAGAGGAAAATCTCTCAGGTTTTCTGCATCGGGCAGTTGATCTCTGCTCAGTTTTAGAAAAGGCTCTTTGTTAATCCCGCCGAACAAGAGTAAAGACCATTACCCAAATGCTTTTAGTTGACTTAAGGAAGCTTTATATTCTGTCAGACAGAAATGTCTGCCTAATGTGCAGTTTGTGAATATAGCTTCAAACACAGAAAGTGGGGTTTATATTAACTGCAAAGCTACAAGGCTAGGGGTTCTCAAGGGTTTTAGTTATGTAGGATCTTGGCAGTACATTTCAAAATTATTTGAGAGAACATCTTATGTGGCAGGCAGCAGGGACCAGGAAATGGGGGGACGTGGAGGTGGAGCCCATGAAGATTCCAGGAATTTGGACTCCAGAGACCAGTATCATGGTGCAGATCTATCTATCTTAATTGTTTAGTACATAAGCTTATATACAGTTTTTCAGCCAACTAGGGTACATTGCCCAGATCACAGGGTCCCCACAGACCACCAGAGATCATCAGGAATCCAACTCGAATGCAAAAGCAAGGAGTCTTTATTCAGGCTTGAACTCGGACCTCCAACCCCCCCAACACAGTGGATGGTGTGGAAGGTACCAAGCTGGTACAAGCCTTGCCTTTTTATCATGGTTGCAGCAGGTAAGAGACTTTCCAACTTAGCAGTTGCGTGATTGGTCGACATTTGCTTGGC
>JADRCH010000293.1:1466332-1507983 GCA_019843965.1 Rhynchomys soricoides
GCCAAGCAAATGTCGACCAATCACGCAACTGCTAAGTTGGAAAGTCTCTTACCTGCTGCAACCATGATAAAAAGGCAAGGCTTGTACCAGCTTAGTACCTTCCACACCATCCACTGTGTTGGGGAGGTTGGAGGTCCGAGTTCGAGCCTGAATAAAGACTCCTTGCTTTTGCATTTGAGTTGGATTCCTGATGATCTCTGGTGGTCTGTGGGGACCCTGTGATCTGGGCAATGTACCCTAGTTGGCTGAAAAACTATATATAAGCTTATGTACTAAACAATTAAGATAGATAGATCTGCACCATGATACTGGTCTCTGGAGTCCAAATTCCTGGAATCTTCATGGGCTCCACCTCCACGTCCCCCCATTTCCTGGTCCCTGCTGCCTGCCACATAAGATGTTCTCTCAAATAATTTTGAAATGTACTGCCAAGATCCTACATAACTAAAACCCTTGAGAACCCCTAGCCTTGTAGCTTTGCAGTTAATATAAACCCCACTTTCTGTGTTTGAAGCTATATTCACAAACTGCACATTAGGCAGACATTTCTGTCTGACAGAATATAAAGCTTCCTTAAGTCAACTAAAAGCATTTGGGTAATGGTCTTTACTCTTGTTCGGCGGGATTAACAAAGAGCCTTTTCTAAAACTGAGCAGAGTAGATCATGCCTGCAATCTCAGCACTGGGGAAGCTGAGACAGAGGATTGCAACAAATAGCTACCCTGAGCTGCAGAGTAAGACTCTGTAACAAACAACTTCTTCAGAATCTTGGAGCTGGGCAGTGGTGATGCATACTTCTAATCGTAGCACTCAGGAGTCAGAGGCAGGAGGATCTCTTTAAGTTTGAGGTCAGTCTTGGTCTATGGAGCAAGTTCCAGGGCAGCCAAGGCTACCCAGAGAAACCATGTCTTAAAAAAGAAAGAATCTTGGAGGTGACGAGGAAGATGGGTGCCAGGGTTAAGCCCCCCAGGTGTATCTGCCTCTGCCTCTTCTAATTGAAGCACTGGAGGTAGAACCCAGGTGCCACATGTACAAGGCTACTGTCCCACCACTGAGCCTCACTCTTGCCCTGGAGGCTTTGTTTCTCCAAGTCTGAAAGGAGAGGGGTGAAGTGGTGCTGATGGCAGCAGAGGAGGTAGCTGAGGATCATAGCAGACCTCCTAGACTTTGTGCAGAATTTGCAGGGGAGGTAGTGACAACTGGGTTGGATCCAAAATAAGAGTTTAAACACTAAGCCAGTGACTGCAAGGATGGGTTGTTCAGGGATTTCAAGAGAGGGAATATTTACATTTGGGGGCATGATGGAGAAAGCCTAAGCAGAGTCTTCTGTAACTTTAATTTTTCTAAACTTTATTTTTAATGATGGTTCTTAAACGCTTTACCCTCCCTTGTAACCCACCACCCACCAGAAGTAGTGGGAAAGCAAGGATACAGGGGAAGTGGACCTGTCTAGAAAGGTTCTTTAGAGCAACTTCCATCTGTGTTGTCTGTAAAGTGGCAGTTCAGTTCACAGGTTAGCAGGCAGCGGGAGCTCTATCTACTCACAAACACTTCACGGATACACCAGCAGTCCAGTTCGGTAGAGTCAGATTCACAACAGTGGTGACATAACCTAGCAGAGACAGTCGGGCCTCAGCCTCAGCTCGAGTCAGCAGGAGGGACCCGGAGGAACACCAGGAGAAGTTCTCAGCTGTGCCTTTCTCAGGGAAGCAAAGATCCGTGAAGACAGGAGACCCACAAGTGTTGCACAGCTCGCTGTACCAGTGAGCCCAGCTCTGTCTCCTTCCCTCCGGTGAGTCCTATTTATACCCTTCAAACACCATGTGTCCTTCATGTGTCTTGCCTCAGCGTGGATCCATGGTAGAGTCCCTGCAAATGCAGCTCAACTACACAACGTAAGGTGGACCAATATCTGCGCGTCATTAACAAAGACTCCTTCATCACGAGTCCTTCCACATGCTTGCTTTAGCAGAACATCCTCTCTCCAGTGTCTGCTTCAGTGAAACATTCCTTCACGAGTCTGCCTTAGCCTTTCACACCTTGTCCACTTTATGAAACGTTCCTTCATGTGTTTGCCTAGCAAAACACCATCCAACCGTCTTTCCAAAGAACCCTTAAGTTTCTACTTCAAGCTACTTGGCAAAGGAAAAGCACATTCTGGCAGGAGACGAAACCTCAGTGGTATAGGTCTGGAGCTAAGACTGCAGATTCTGACTGGAAAGAGAAGCCAAATCATCACACAGATGATGTGTAAGTCAGAGGACAGTGGAGGTGAGAGAGGGGTGCTGGGGGTGCTTTGCCCCTGGCACAATGAATCCCACCAGAGCTCTACTTATCTGGAGGAGCGGGGTCCATGCTTCTTCATTGGAGGAGAGATGAGAGATGGCATTTATGCTGTAACAGGAAGCCTGTGAATTAGAATGGTGGTCCAGGAGAATCATAGAAGGGTAGGGTGAAAGTAGGCAGAAGTGAGCCAGTGGGAAAGAGATGAGGCCAGGGAGAAGACAGCTGCTTGGGCTTAGACTTAGAAGAGCAAAAGATGGAATCAGGAGGAAGGTGTGGGATAGACCAGAGATGGCTCCATTGAAGGCTTTTTTTTTTTTCTATCATTTTTTGGTACTGGGAATGAAATGTAGAGCCTGGCAAAGGCTCTATCTAGCATTTGCTACTTTTCTGTTGCTGTAATAAAAACTCCATGACCCAGGTGGTTTATAGAAGAAAGGTTTATTTGGGCTTAATGGTAAATGAGGGATGTGTCCATCATGGTGGGAAGTAGGGCAGCAGGAAGCAGGCGTGGTGGGGCAGGTTGCTGAGTGATCAACACGTTCTGTAGTTCACATACAAACCCAAGCGAGCGATTAGAAATGGTGGCAGGCTTTAACTCTCAAGGGCCTCCTCTCAGTGACACACTTCCTCCGACAAGGCCACACCTCCTAAGCCTTCCCAGACAGCAAAACCAGCTGGGGGCCAAGTATTCACTAAACATTTGAACAGACTGGGGACATTTTCATTCACCGCACTATGTAAATGTTCATTCTAGTATAAATATATGTGGTAAATTAATACAGCAGCTGTTTTTCCTTATCCTAGTTAGTTTTCCAATAATAAAACAGAGCAAGATTTATTTTCAAGCTTCGCCTCAATACTTGGCCATTCAATTGATCTATCTTAGTCCCTTAAACTAATCTGGCTACCTTCCAGCCAGAATCCCCATTAATACTTGCATTTAGGGCCTTCCAGGCTTTGACTGAGCTCTCATGAACTGTCCTTCCCCTGGCTGGCAGAAGTCTCATCCTATTCTCTTTTCTGCCCAGCCATTGGGTGATCAGTTTTTATTGATAAGGCAGAGAATAAATGGTAAGAATTGTTTTCACAAACTTGAGACTGGAGATTCTTTTTTTTTTCTTTTTTTGTTTTTTTGAGACAGGGTTTCTCTGTGTAGCCCTGGCTGTCCTGGAACTCTGTAGACCAGGCTGGCCTCGAACTCAGAAATCCACCTGCCTCTGCCCCCCGAGTGCTGGGATTAAAGGCGTGCGCCACCACTGCCCGGCTGAGACTGGAGATTCTTGACATAAGCTTTACAATGCCATGTCTGGAGTGAAACAAGATATGAGGGCAGAGAAATCAGCATTTGAATAACACAAGGGTAACATTACGCCTAAAACACTAAGCATCATGTCTTTACTACTGACCCAAACTCCAAGACTTTTGTAGATTAGATTTAGGATTATGTAAATATTTTTACCAATTCATTTTATTCCTTCTGTTGATTTTTTTGAGACAGAGTTTCTCTATGTAGCCCTAGCTGTCCTAGAACTCACTGTGTAGTTCAGGCTGGCCTGAAACTCAGAGATCCACCTGCCTTCGCCTCCTGATTGCTAGAGTTAAAGACGAGCCACCTTGACAGATTTATTTTTGGTATTTGGAGATAAAGTATCACCAGGTTGCCCAGGCTAGCCCTAGACACATTATGTATCCCCAGACTGGCTAGCCTGCAACTTGAAATCCTATTGTTTCAGACTCCCATGTATCTGAAGTTGTATGTCTGCAGTAACAGGCCTAGTGACTTCTTTGTTTTGGGAGATAGGGGTGTCACTGTGTTGCCCAGGATGACCCCAGCCCACTAGCACTAGGGTTACAGGTAGCATGCCACTATGACTGGCACACCAAATACTCCTTAAAAATGGAGTGAGGCAGAGTAACATAAATGCATGTCCAGAGCTAGTAGCAAGTCTTTATCAGTCAGGTTCTCTAGAGTCATAGAACTTATTAAATCTCTGTATCTCTCTCTCTCTCTACCTATCTATCAATTTATGGAATTTATTGGGATGTTGTAAAGGTTCCAGACCAACTAATCCAACAGTGGCTAGCTGTGAATGTCCAAGAATCCAGTAGTTCCTCAGTCTACAAGCCTGAGTGTCTCTGTTGGTTTTCTGTATATTTGAATCCCAAAGAAGTAGGCTCCAGTGTCTGAAGTGGAAGTTTCTGGATATGTCAGGTGATATAGCCTCACTTGGTGTTTTGCTGAGGCTAGACCTATGGGAGGACACTTGATGTTGGGAGAAAGTATAAACAGTGTTCAATGGATGGTAACAGTGCACTTGCATGACTAGCTTTGCAATGCCTTGTTGGTATCGAGCCTTCATCTTATCTGATCTTCACTTTGTTGAGAGAGGCATGGTAGAAAACTTCTCCTGGCATCCCAGCTGGTTCTGGTCACTCCCACTGACTTGAGATGATTCTGTGGAGGCCTGGCTGTTTCTGCTGGATTGTTCCACCACTGCTGTTTGGTGTTTGGTACCCTGACAGTACTGAACTGGACTGATGGTATCCTGACAACAGAGATTGCAATCATCCCAAGGAACGACTTCTAAACAGGTCCACATCCCCTTGTCCTGTTTACCATCTTTTCTCCCCTACCTTTGGATGGTGGGCTAGAAGGAGTTGAAACATTTGAGAACCCCTATTAAAAGTAGGTTAAAAAAATCTAAGCCTACAATTGCCAACGAAGTAATGGATAGATGTAGGCTTAGATGGGTTTTTAAACCCTTTACCCCCCTTCCAGCCCCACCCACCAGAGATTGCAGAAGAAAAGGCTAACGGGGTTAAAGGTTAGGGGTGGACCTGTTTAGTTCTTTGGGGCGATTCTAATCTTCACTGTCAGGTTATCAGTAATTCAGTTCACCTGAGTCAGCAGTGGTAGCTGGATCCACTCACAAACACCATTCATGTATCAGCAATGGTGGTTTGTTCCAGAAGAAACCTTGAGGCTCTTCGAATCAGCCAGATCCCTCAGAAGCAGCAAGAAGCTGCTAGAATATCACAGGAAGTTCTTTGGTGCATTTTTCTCTACGAAGTCAGGACAAATGATGATCAGTGAAGCTGGCAAGATGAACCAAGGCCACAGCATCATCCACTTGTGTTGGGTTATGCTTATACCCTTTCCCAGCGTGTCCTCTCAAGTGTCTGCTTCAGCAAAACGACACATGCCCCTTTTCTAGGCAGCTTCCAGAGAAACATCACATATCTGTTCTCAGCAGAACATCCTCTCATAAGACAGTCTCCAGAAACAAATCAGATGACACAACTGAGTCTTCAAAGAAACCAGAAATTCCCACTTCAGATGCACGAGCAGGCAAAGAGCAAATCTTTCCTTCTTCCATGTCCTTACATGGGCTTCTAGCAGAAGGCATGGCCCAGATTAAAGGTGTCTCTTCCAACTTTATGATCCAGATCATGGGTGTGTCTTCCCACCTCAAAGGTAGGGACTAGAAGGGGATTCACCCACTTCAGACCAAGCAGGAAATCTCTCACAGATGTGTCCTCTATTTCCAGATTGTAGTTCATTACAGATATGGTTAAGTTGACAACTGTCTTAGGGTTTTATTATTGTGAAGAGATACCGTGACCAAGGCACCTCTTTTTTTTCTTTTGGTTTTTTCGAGACAGGGTCTCTCTGTGTAGCCCTGACTGTCCTGGAACTCACTCTGTAGTCCAGGCTGGCCTTGTACTCAGAAATCTGCCTGCCTCTGCCGCCCAAGTGCTGGGATTAAAGGCGTGCGCCACCACTGCCTGGCTCCAAAGCAACTCTTATAAAGGCAAAGATTTCATGGGGGCTGGCTTAAAGTTTCAGAGGTGAATTCAGTCCCTTCCAATCATGGCAAGAAGCATGGAATCGTAAAGGCAGACTTGGTGCTGGAGGAGGCATGAGTTCTACATCTTGATACGAAGGCAGCTAGGGTTGAGTATATATATATCTATATAGACACACACACATATATGAGACCTCAAAGCCCACATTCATAGTAACACACTTCTTCCAACAAAGCCACACCTATTCCAATAAGACAACACCTCCTAATATTGCAAATCCCTAAGGGCCAAGCATTCAAAGATATGACTCTATGGAGCCCAAACCTATTCAAATCACTACAACAATCAAGAAGAGCCAACACAAGATCAACAAGGAACATGTAAGGCTTCAAGGCCTTACAAGAAATACTTGCAATAACCACACTGTAAGCAAACCCTAGAATGGGGTCTTATGCTGACACACTGGGTAATGCAGAATAATAGCAAGGGTCAAAGTCACAGTCTGACTGAAAATGGTATTTAATGTTGAGAAAGATCATACACAGAGAATTAGCATTAAGAACTCTGAGGTCTTGAATTTGAACTGAGAGTCTAGTTGAGCATCTGCTTTGTCTCAAAGACTTAAACCTCAGTTCCTGCTCCACATCTGTAATAAACTTTTCTCTACCCCAAATCTCACATGGTCTTACAGTGATTCTCCTGCCTCAGCCTAATGGAATTACAATCTGTTACCATGTCCAGTTTGTTCCCCAACCTCTGACCTAGATATAGGTGATTCCAAGCCAGGTGTGGGATGCACTGTAATCCTAGCATTTGGAATGCTGAGGCAGGGGGATTACTGTGAATCTGAGGCTAGCCTCAGGATGCAAGACCCCCAAAAGCCAACCCTTTTTCCTTTTAGTGGGGGGCTGAGTGGAATCACAACACAAAAATCTTAAGCCCATAGAATGTTTCTGGGGCCATGTTGGACAACTCACAGAACTTGATCCTCTCTTTCCAACATGTGGGTTCTGTGGATTGAGCTCCAGTTAGTCTTGGAGGTAAGCAGCTTTACCTATTGAGCAACCTCACTGACTATTACTGTCCTCTTCTTCATAGACCAGATCTAATTGGTCCAGGTTGGCAAACTCACTATGTAGAGATGGCCTTGAACTACTGACTTCTGCCTCCCTTGCCTGAGTGCGGTCATTCCAGGGTTGTGCCACCATGCTTGGCTTGTGTGGTGCTGGAAATCGAACCAGGGCTTCCTACATGGTAAGCAATTAGTCCTACTAATTGAACTAGATCTCCAGCCTAAAAATGTCTTCTTGTAAGTTTGAGACATTATATAAATGCATGAGAAAATTAAAACATCACCCCATGACTGAGTCAGATGGTAAGCTTCAATGCTGCAATATGCAGGCAGCCAGGTGTAATAAAGCATACATGGAAGGTTTCCGTGCCACAAAGTCTGCACCCATTCATACTGTAGACCCATTCCTAACTGGAAACAAAGGGCAGAGAGTGTGTTAGAGGACCAAAGGACACAATCAGCAAAACACACACTGTAGTGGGCTATGGTGGTGCATGACTTTAATCCAAACACCAAGGAAGCAAAGGCTGAGTTTGAGGCCAGCCTGGTCTAAAGAGTTTCAAGACAACCAGGGCTACACAGAGACATTCTGTCTCAAGAAACAAACGATCTAAACACTGGGGAATAAGAGTTGGACTTGGAACTAATAGGTTAGAGAGACTGAGGTATGCATTTACCTGAAATAAAAAGATTTATTTATGGAACACACACACACACACACACACAAATATATATATACACACATGTCATGTCATATATATATTCCAAGACAGGGTTTCTCTGTGTAGCTCTGGCTATCCTGGAACTCATTTGTAGACCGGGTTGGCCTTGAACTCAGAGATCATCCTGCCTCTGCCTCCCAAGTGCTGGGACTCAATGTGTGCCACCAAGGCCTGGCATAAAATGTATTTTTTAAAAAAGGTTTATTTATTTTTATGTATGTGAGTACATAAAAATGTCTCACATTTGGTTGCAACATTTGGTTGCTGTCTTCAGACACACTAGAATGGACGAGAGCATCGGATCCCATTACAGATGGTTGTGAGCCACCATGTGGTTGCTGGGAATTGAACTCAGGACCTCTAGAAGAGCAGTCATGCTCTTAACAGCTGAGCCATCTCTCCAGCACATAAAATGTATTTTTAAAAATAATTTACTTTATGTACATTGGTGTTTTGTCTACATGTATGTTTGTGTGAGAGCGTCAGATTTTGTTCATTACAGACAATTGCTTGTTGTGGATTGCCCTGGTGCTGTTTATATTTTGATGTTAATTCTGCTTCCCCAAGAGTGGCTGCCTCAGACAAGGAGTTAACCACTACTCAGGTGACTGCCTGTGAACCTTCTCTCCATTTTAACTTGTAAAATAAAGCCTAGAGCCTGTGACTGGGCAATGGAAGGGAAGGTGGAGCTGAAATTTTTAGAGAAAGAGGAAGAGACAGAGGAGGGGGGGAGACTGAGGAGAGGAAGGAGAGAGAGGAAGGCAGACGGGGAGGTGGTGAAAGGGAAATGGAGCAGAACCATGTGGCCTAAAGAAACTGCAAGTTGCAAGGGACTTCATAGATGGGGTATGTAGTGGCGTAGTGGTAGATCTGCCCAATCTAGGTGTGCAGCTTTTATTCATATTAATTGAGTTGTGTTTTCCTTGCACAGGCTTATTTGGGTTGGAGATTTACCACAACAATTGTGCCCTGTCACATGGGTACTGAGAATTGAACCCAGGTCCTTTGGAAGAGCAGTCGGTGGTCTTAACCACTGAGCCATCTCTCCAGCCTCATAAAAAGGATATCTTTAAAGATTAATTTAAAATTTTAAGGACTTGGGTACTTAACATTATTAAGAAATTAGTGAAGTGGGTGGCTCTTGCTGTGTTTGAGACTAAGTCTCACTCTGTAATCCTGGCTGTCCTGGAACATTGACCTTTGAACCCAGAGTTCCACCTCCGTCTGCTTCCCAAGCACTGGGATTACAGTAATGGTATTGTGACCTTTCTTTAAACATGGTCACATTGTTTAAAATATATGTCAAAATATTTACTTGAAGATGAGAGGTGGACAGTGCATTAATTAAATAAGGCCACCTTTACTCACCTGGGTGGTGGCAGCACACGCCTTTAGTCCCAGCACTCTTGAGGAAGAGGCAGGTGCATCTCTGAGTTCGAGGCCAGCCTGGTCTACAGAGTGAGTTCCAGGACAGCCAGGGCTACACAGAGAAACCCTGTCTCGAAAACAAAACAAAACCAAAAACAAATAGAAAGAAAAATAAGGCAAGCGTGGAGGTGACCACTGCTGGCGTCATGTGAAGGGTGACTGCATGTGGAATATATTCCATCATTTGGCTTTTTTACCTTTGTAATCTCTGTAACAAAACCCAATTTTCCCCTCAAAATCAGACCCTATGACTTGTGTATCCACTGGAATTGTGCTTCAGTGAGTAAGGAGCTCTTTGGGGCTATCAGGGGGTGGTGTGTAGGTTTTTGATTTTGTGCATGTGTGTATGTGCATGTGTGTGTATGTGTCTGTATGTGCATCTGTGGAAATCAAATGTAGGGCAGTGTTGGGTGATGCCTGCTGGTATTCTTCTATCTGATGGAGACTGCAGGACGATGATTTGTGGAGTCCCATTGCCTTTGTTCAGGATTTGGCTTGGCCGTGCATTTGGGTACCTGCACAGACAGTAGTGTGAAGCACCAGCCTCAGGAGAAATGAAGCCACAGATAAAACATGTCCCTGGATGACAACACAGGGAGAAACACAAGAACTAAGCAACCCAAGAGAATTGTAATGAGGTATCCCCGACAGCCATGGAGGAAGTCTAGAACAAATTATGGAGGGAATGCTTGAACACCTGTACCACACAATATGTAAACACCACAGACCAAAGGCCTCTACTTAAGAGCTAAAAATACGCATAGGTAAACCGTCACGACCCTAAATGAGGCCATTGTTCCTTAGGAAAGTAATTAGCAGCCAAAAGTAAATGGATTTTATCCTTACCAGAATAAGTTTTTGCTTTGAGACAGGGTCTCAACACTGTACTCCGGCAGGCATGGAACTCAGAGATATATTTACCTCTGCCTCCTGAGTGCTGGGATTAAAGGCGTGTTTCACTACAGCCAGCTAAAACAAAAACTTTTATTATGGTGTTACAACTGGACCCAGAACTTTATTTTTTTTAAATTGGTTATTTTTATTTCTTTACATGTCAAATATTGTCCCCCTTCCATGTTTTTCCTTTGCAAACCCCCCATGCCATCCCCTCTATGAGGGTGCTCCTCCACCCACCCACCTACTCCTGCCTCACGGCTCTAGCATCCCCCTACGCTGGGGCATCAAGCCTCCACAGGACTGAAGGTCTCCCCTCCGGTTAATGCCAGATAAGACCATCCTCTGCTACATATGTAGCTGGAGCCATGGGTCCCTCCATGTATAATCTTTGGTTGGTGGTTTAGTCCCTGGGAGCTCTGGGGGTCTGGTTGGTTGATATTGTTTTTCCTATGGGGTTGCAATCCCCTTCAGCTCTGTCAGTCCTTCCCCTAGCTCTTCCGTTGGGGTCCCCGGGTTCAGTCCAATGGTTGGCTGTGAGTATCTGGATCTGTATTAGTCAGGTGCTGGCAGAGCCTCTCAAAGGACAGCCATACCAGGCTCCTGTCAGCAAGCACTTCTTGGCATCAACAGTAGTGTCTGGGTTTGGTGTCTACAGATGGGATGGATCCTTAGGTGGGGCAGTCTCTGGATGGCCTTTCCTTCAGTCTCTGCTCCACTTTTTGTCTCTGCATTTCCTTTAGACAGGAACAATTCTGGGTTAAAAATTTTGAGATGGGTGGGTGCCCCCATCCCTCGACTGGGGGCCACGCCTAGCTACTGGGGAAGTGGTCTCTACAGGTTCTATCTCCCCTTCGTTGGGTATTTTGGCTAGTGTCATCCCTGTTGGGTCCTGGGAGCCTCTTGCTTCTCTGGCTTCTGGGACTTTCTAGTGGCTACCCCCATCCCCTACTGCTACATATTTCTATTCAATTTCCTGACCCTCTGTATTTCTGTCCCTTCTAATACCTGTTCCTACCCCCTTCCTCCCCCTTTCCCTTCCAGGTCCCTCCTTTCCTCTACTTCCTGAGATTATTTTGTCCCCCTTTCTATGTAGGATTGAAGCATCCACACTTTGGTCTTCCTTCTGTAGTTGTATCATGGGTATTCAGAGCTTTTGGGCTAATATCCACTTATCAGTGAGTACATACCATGTGTGTTCTTTTGTCTGGATCACCTCATTCAGGATATTTTCTACTTCTATCCATTTGCCTGTGAATTTCATAAAGTCATTGTTTTTAATAACTGAGTAATACTCCATTGTGCAAATGTACCACATTTCCTATATCCATTCGTCCGCTGAGGAACATCTGGGTTGTTTCCAGCTTCTGGTTATTATAAATTAGGCTGCTATAAACACAGTGGAGCACGTGTCCTTGTTATATGTTGGAGCATCTTCTGGGTATATGCCCAGTGTGGTATAGCTGGGTCCTCAGGTAGTAAGTACTGTGTCCAATTTTCTGAGGAACTGCCAGATTGTTTTCCAAAGTGAACCCAGAACTTTAAATGTAACAGGCAAGAGTCAACCACTGTGTAAGCCACATTCCCAGCAATAAAACTTGCTCTTCCAAGGACACTTTCAGCTGGGTACAGCAGCTGACACCTGTAACTAACGGCCAGGGAGACTGAGGCAGAAGAGCCAGAAGCTTGAGAGCAGCCTGCACAGGGAGACCTCGTTTCCTAACAAGCCAGCTTTGTATGGTGCACACACCCACATGACACACTCTGGAAGTAGAGGCAGGGTGGCTCAGAGTGCAAGGCTATATATATTGGGCTACATGGATTATCCTGTTTCAAAACACCAAACACAACAGGCAGACACGGTGCTTCCTGCTGAACAGACTATATCGTGAGTTGTAGGGTATAGAATGAGCTGTTTAAAGGTCCAAGAATTGCTGAAAACCCCAGAATCAAATAGCGTGCAAAGGCAAAGGACATTTATACTGCAGAAATTTCCAGCTTACAGGGAACAACCATTCACCAAAACGGCAACCAGCCCCTCATAGGCTCCCTTTTATGCAGGACTAGGGGGAATTTTCCAGAAGGGTTAGGTAACCTCTAATATGACTGGTAGGGGACAAAGCAGTGACAGTAGTTCAAGTTTGATTGGCTGCTAAGTTAGTTCTACTATAATTGGTGAGATCTTGAAGAATTCTGTAAACCAGCTCAGTCCTGGCCTTGTGATCTCCTCCAGGTAGGTGTCCCAGGAGCTGACTCACCTCTAGACTTCTCCTCCCTAAGTCAGGGCCATCATTGGTGAAAGATCCATTGTCAGTGGCTCCTTCAGAGGAGCCCAGGATGCTTCCTGGGGAATTGGAACTTTTATTCCCAAGGTTTTTGGACCTCTCCGAACCATCTTGTAAAAACTAAGACAGAAAGCAAACAACCCATAGGATGAGATCCTTATAAATTATATAAGGATTTAAAGTTCAGAATACAAAGCTCTTGCATCTCTAGAGTAAAAACAACTTTGGGTAAAGGTTTTAAAAGCTACACAGGAGCCAGGCGTGTTGGTGCGTGCGTTTAATCCCAGCACTCGGGAGACAGAGGTAGGGAGCTTGAGGCCAGCCTGGTCTACAAAGCAAGTTTGGGACAGCCAGGGCAGGTACACAGAGAAATGCTGTGTTGAAAAACCAAACCAAACCAATGCTGCAGAGGGGTGCTAGCTCAGTTAGCACAGTTATTGCCATGCAAGCATGGGAACAGTTTGGTTCTCTCACACCAACAAAATGGGTAAGGCTAGGTGGTTCTATAATCTTAATGGGAGGTAGACAGGGCTCACTCACTAACCAGCTCATCTGGTCACTGAGCTAGACAATCAGCAAGCTCTAGGTTCAGTGAGAACCTTAGCTCAAAAAGCAAAAATGGAGGGATCAAGGGAGACATACAACCTTCTGATGCTTGGCCCCCAACATGTATATACACAAATACATACAAAGATATACAAATGGCTTATAAAAATAACAGATATCCAGTCTCTTAGTCACTAAATTCAAATCAAAGCCACAAATGCAGTTCACTAGGACCCCCAGAAGAAAAATGGGCACAGGTTGAGGGGATGTGAAGACATGGAACCTTCACAGGTCACTAGTGGAAACATTAAATGGTGCTGCCACTTTAAGAACCTGGGGGTCTTCAGAAAGTTGAGTCACCATGTAATGCAGAAACTCCATTTCTGGGACCATGCCCAATAGAAGTGAGCTGACAACACTTGAAACAGCCCAAAGGAGAACCCACGAGCCCATTAATTCATGCTTAGATACAATGTGGCATGTGTCTACACCACAGAACATCCTCAGCAGCAGCACGGGATTAATTCTGTAGGAATGGCCTTGAACACAATCCTACATTTCAAAAGACAACAGACTTGGATTACATTAAAAAAAATGTTCTGAATAATCTTTAGATAGCTGATTGGCTTAGGGAAGGGGGAATGGGACATTAACCTCCTAAGAGCATGTGGCTTTTCAGGGTGGGAAAAGAATGATTCTGGAATTAGAGAGTAGTCATCAGCACACAACTGCATACCATATACACAGATCATTTGTTGGACCAAACCGGATGAGGCCAGGTCTGGAGGCCACATGACATGGGGTGTATACCAACAGCCCTTTTGTCCTGTGATCCTGTCAGTGGTTCTAATGCAGTTCATGTTGTGCTCACCCACAACCAAAGTATTTTCATTGTTACTTTGTAACGGTAATTTTGCTCCTGTTGTGAACCATAAATATCTGCATTTACTGATAGTCTTAGGTAACCCTGACAACTCAGGGCTTTCTGGAAATGATTTTTTTGAGGAAAAAACCCCCTGAAATCTTGCCTCTGTATATTGGTATATTTCCTGAAGAGTCAATGTCAATAACATGGTCTATCGAAGTGCTTAGGAGCTGAGACTGGGCAGGATGTGTAGCATGCCTTTTATCCAAGCACTCTGGGAGCAGAGGCAGGCAGGGACAGTGAGGACCGAGGCCAGCCTGGTCTCCTGAGGGAATTCTAGGACAGCCAGGGCAGTGCAAAGAAACACTATCTAGGGAGGTGGGGAATGGGTAGCAGGGAGCCGAGACTGGTTACAGCAGGTTTTGAGTTGGGAAGACTATTAAAAATTTTTGTCTACATGTCTGTGCACCATGTGTGCCTGGTACACAGGATGGTCAGAAGAGGGCAGTAACTGGAGCTAGAGCTAAAACTACCAGGGGCTAGCAGTCCATGGGTGTGACAGCAACCCAACCTACACATATTCTTGGTAAGAGTCACTAAGCGCCCTAACCACTGAGCTGTCTATCAATGCCCCAGAAGGGTCCACATTTTGGTGCTGAAAGGATTCTGATGTGGCCAAATTTGGTCTTCTACTTGCGTAGTTTAGGATGATCTTGAACTCCTGGCCTTGACTAAGCCTCCCAAGTGTTGGGGGTCACAGTATAAAAGTATGGCCAGGTGGTACACGGCTATGTTCAGGCTTTAGCATAAGGCTGACAGAGCAGGGGCTTAACAGGCCAATCTATGGGAATAAAAATCAAAGTTGAAGCTCAATACACATATCTCAATATTTGGCAACAAATGACCAGCAACTGGGAAAACTACCAGCTATGACACATGGTGGCAATGTCTCCTTTGTAACTGACCCAAAGACTAGCACAGCACGTGGTAGAACTGCATGCAGTCCATGGTTAAGCGATATTCACAATCTGAATGATAAAGAACCCAACTATAGCTTCAAGTTTTGCTCCAACACCAACCTGCTAACCACAGCACAAGGTCAGTCCCAGGTTCCCCTCTGGGGCCGTCTTAGATGAGTCAATGTCTTAAGGACACAGGTCTAACGATTTAAGATATGGTTCACACATGTGAGTCCACTGCCGCTGTCCTCACACACCAGAGGGCATCGGATCCCATGACAGACGGTTGGGAGCCACCATGTGGATGCTGGGAATTGAACTCAGGACCTCTGGAAGAGCAGTCAGCCCAAAACAAACATTGACAAACACACCTGTACCTACTGCCTCAGACATTACACCCAACCCAAAGCTTCAAAAGGTAAACTGCCAGCTTGACCTTAACACAGGAGTATTGCCCCAAGAGAGGCCAACAGCACTCTAGTCTGTTTAGAGGCATGTCTAGGTGTTAGGACCAAATCTGACCTGCCAACCTTTGCACATCCCTGAAGAACCATTCCGGACACCCACTCCTCAGTTTACTTCTGGGAAGCATACCCATGCCCACTTACCACTATGTGACAAGATCCAAGAGTGATCAATCAAAACAAGAGACCTGGAAGCCAGGTTTCCCCCGTTGGGAAAAGATCAGAGGCAGCGGTCCAAGCCTAACTGTAACCAGCTTTATTAAAGATACTTTTCATAAACAATCGTGGGATTTCAGGCAGGACACGGGCAGACAATCAACAATATACAAGAACTTCCAAATTCCCTTCTTGTATAGACTACCAAAATCAGAAAGCCACTATAAAACCCAATGGAATCTTCATTCAATGCTTTGCAAGGGGGAGTAGCTTAGAGTGAGGGCTGACGTTTCACATTAGGATGTTGTTTAACAACTGTTCACAAGCCGACCCTGACTTTCAGGAAACGAACATGGCAGAATTATCAATCTGAAGATCCACAATCTTTTATAAAAGGAAACAGTGCTCTTCTGAGTATACTCAAGACATCACTGCAGAGTCCACATCGCCCAATAGACTGGAAAACCAATTCTGGGGGTCAGGTTCCAACAGGTCTCTTGTTTTAAGAGAATTACGTTTATGTTGATGGTACAGGGGGAGGAGGATAGAACAATCAATTTAGAGTTTCCCAGACCACAAGGACGTCTCTCCTGGAAGCCAACAGGAGCCTTTCAAAATTATCAAGGAAAGAGGTTTTCTGTCCTCAATCCAGTTTAGGAGATATTATGTTAGTGACACATGATCCTCACCCCCCACCCCCACAATGAAGTGTTGTGTGTGCTAACAATATAGCTTAAAAAAAAAAAGTAAAACAAAATTCCGCATTTTTATAAAACTTGATAAAAAATAGTATTTCAAACTGTACAGTCACCAGAAGTACACAGTTATCAAAAATGCACACCCGTCACTTGGCATCTCCAGCACCTTCAGCTTTCTGTGCCTAAATGAAAAAAAAAAAAAAAACAGATAAAGTCAGGATGTACACTACAATGTATCTGCTCCTAGTATTATATGGAATCATCTTGTTTCCAGGTGAAAACCCAGGTCTTGAGTACTCAAGGACAGCATGACTGCACCTCAAGAACAGCCCACCCGTCAACCTTACCAAATCACTCCCTACCCCCAGAAGACCAAAGGTCACTTACAGCTTTAAAACTCTATGGTACCAGCATAAGTGCTTATGAGAAGAAGCCTTTTAGATTATGACAGACAAAAAACCACATCAAATGCAGTGTGACACAGACATTGAGGGGTAACAAACTATTTGGCTATCACCAAGCACAGGCACACCCGACAAGAAACAGAACAGCCACTGTACCTGGTCTGTTTTGGCATCTCCGTTTTCTGCAGGATTATTCGCATCTTTACTGACATCGGCTTTCCCCTTCTTCCCCTTGGGTACCTTCTCTCCCTTCTAAAGCCAAGGAAGGATAGATATGACAGTTTCTTAGCTTGCACAGCTTATGTTACTGTGATAGACCCTACAACGTTCTGCAAAGTAGGCTTGCCTTCTGAAGCCAAATTAAATTACAACTGTGGTTCTCCAAAGTGTCCTTCAAATTAAGGACAGCCAAAATGTTCTTTTAAGGGACAGTCAAGCATAGTTTTCTACAACTTTTGCCAAGGACTCTAACAAGTTATCAGGAGCAAGGCTATCAAAATAACTTACAACATCCACTGAAGGAGTCGTCACTACGTTGAATCAAGTTAAGGTGGGGAAGGACAGTTCTCTGAAAATTACCAATCTAGCATTACTGCCAACCAAGGTGTCTCAGTCCAGCTTACCTTTGCTGGGGCCTTTTTAGGCTTGGGCTCTGGCTTCGGAGGAGCAGGTTTCTTATTTGGCAGACAAAGGGGAAGAGGAAACCATTAGTGCCACAGACCTAAGGAACAACCCACCAAACCACAGCTTGGGAAATTAGTTCTCAGGATTGCCTTTCTTTTACAATGTAAAAGTCATCTTTCACTTTAGCATCAGAACTTGGGACAACAGCAACACCCCCAGATGTGCAACATCACAAGTAGCTTCCTCAAAAATCAGCCATAGTCTATAATTCAACGAAATGAAAGAGATCCCCCAAGTGGTTCCCAACCTCAGGTAAGGATGAGGAAATTGAAGCCTACACACTTACAGCAGACAACCTTGCAGATCTTCTCTGTGGCTATTAAAAAAAACAAAACAAAACAATTAAGCACAAGTTTCCCTACCAGTCCGCTTCACATTAAAGAAATCGAATGAAACAATTTGTAGTGGATTTTCTAGACCAAGGCTGTGGTCAATTACTATCAAAGGAGCCTGGTGGGTGGTCTTTACTTCGAAAGGCTTTGTGCTACATGCCCTTAATGGCTAAGACTCACCTCGTCCTTCACTTTGGCTTTGTCTCCTTTAGCATCCCCTTCAGCCTACAAAAAGATAAGACCAAAACTTGCAGCCTCGGAGGTAAATGTGTCACTAGGAACTTAACAGAAATCGTCAGACACCATTCTAAAAACGTATCCACTCAATTTTATGTAAGAAGCCTTAGCGGAGATAGGGCTCAACCGAAGTCCGAGGCATGCACGGAAGACCGAGCAGGTTGGCCGCAAAGCGCGGGAGAAGCTGGAGCTGGGTCGGGCAGGCGCCGGAGCCACCAGAGCCAGGCAGTAACAACAGCTGCAGATTGTGCAAACAAACCTCACCGGAGGCGGAGCCCAGCGCCGTTGCTATGGCAGCCGTCGAGGCGGGAGCTCGGGGAAGTCGTGGGCGGGGGCGCGCGTCTCGTGCGCCCGGAACGTGGGCGGCCGGGGGGCGGAGCTATGCCACGGCCCGCCCCTCACGGCCGCAGTTTTGGCGGCAGCGCGCTCCCCCCGCCCGCCCAGCCGAGCACCGCCTTCCCGCCCTTTCGGGTTTGAATCGCCCGCTCACTCGCCCGCGGGAGGAGGGGAGGGGGCTGCCGGTGGGGGAGGGGGTGCGGGCGGCCGAAAGGAGCGGGATAAACAGCTGCCAACATGGCTCCTCCTGCTGCCGCCACCGATCCTCCAATATGGCTTCTGACGTCCGCGGGCAGCGCGCCGCGCAAGATTCGCCCGCAGCCCGACTCGGGCTGGAACCTCGCGCCGCGCCCGATCTACCGCCGAGTCCTGAGCTCGAGGCTAGCAGCGGCAGCGTCGGCTCCAGGGCGCCCGCGCGCTCGCGCCACGTACCTTTCTTTTGGGCATGGCGGCGGCAGGGAACGTCGGCGCTGAACACGGGTCTACAAGCGGCGCGCGGGTTTGGTCCGTCCGGGGGTCGTCCTCGCTGCTTCTTCACACTGCTCGGGCTCCGGGGGGTTTATAAAGTTTTTATAGCGCTGGGAGCCCCGGACCGGTTAGAACCGGATTTCACCTCCCGCCGCCGCTCATTGGCCCAGTTGGGGTCACGTGGGCGGGGTTTAAACTCACCTCCTCTGGAGTGAGGAGGGGGTGTAGGGGGAGGGCATTCGAGACGGCGGCGCGCCTTGGGGGAGGGGGCACGGTGGGGGAAGCTTGCCTTGGAGTCGGAGGTAATAAATGAGGCGCGCGAGGCGGCAGGCTCTGGGTTCCGCTCCCGCCCAGACCTGGCTTTTGCAAACTACCAAGTTCCTTCCACCTTATGCAACCCTTCTACCCACTTCTCCAAGCTGTGCGACACTGGGCACATCTCGGCCACTTTCCTTCCTGCTCCCGCTGGGGGCCCTAGAAGAGGGGTTTGCGAGGCCTGGCCGCGCCGACCAGTTCCACAGGCGGCGGGAGGCGCGCCGCTTGAGGCGCGGGCGGCAGCTCGGGGACCACGGGCTCTAGTGGGCTGAGAACCGGGAGGCTAGCTTGGCGCAGTCGGACGTGCATCCTTTTGAGTTGCCACCTTGGGGAATCCCTCCGTGTGCCTCACCTGGGAAGCGGTCCACTGACGTGGAGGTGTGGGCTGGAAGTGGAGACTTTGCACACAGGGATGCCTTTCGGGTACTGCGGGGCAGGTAGGAGCTGTCCTTTCAGCACCTACGGCTGAGCCGCCTCCCCAACGGTAAACAGCCCCCCAACATCTGCCCGGTGGCTTCTTAAATCCCTGCACGTCTGGCCCTCTGGACCCTGTCACAGAATGGTGGAGAAAAGCCGCCTACAGCCCGGGAGCACGCCCCTCCCACCAAGCCCTCTGGGTCTGGGATCCAGCTAGCCCAGCTGCCCCCACTCAACAGAGGCCAGGGAACCTGGGCTTTGCAGATGCCACAGCTGGCGAAATCCTTTCTAACACACGATCAAGCTGGCTTGCTCTCGGTTGCATGAGAAAAAGGCGGTTGAGGGGAAGCGCCAGAAGATTAGGAAACAAGTAGATGAACAGGTGTGATGGCAAAGGGGCCCTTCCAGTGCACCCCAGCCCACAGTTCGGCCTTCTAGAGCTACCCAAGTGCACCCGAGGAGGGTGTGTGTGAGTGCCAATTGTAGCAGTAAAGCAAAACGGTCTTTCGTTGCAGTTACCAAGCAAATCTTGTACCTCAACATTTTTTTTTTATATTCTTTTTGATACCCATAACACAACTGGCTAACATCTGCAATAGGGTGTTTGGTGCTCAGGCAGACACAAAATAGGTCCCACCTTAGTTTCTAAGGCAAGGGTTGAAGCTAGTTTGGAATAACCATACCAGCAGAAAGGAAACACCTGCGAATTCAAATCAAGCATTTTGCCTCTGGACAGCAGTGGATCTGCCTCTCCTTTTCACTCCCACAGTGCCTCCTGAGGCAGCCATCCTCCACCCCACCCTTTGCACCTTTCCCAGAACACAGGTCCCCAGGCTGGAAGATACCAGCCCCATTAATCAGCACTACTATACACCAATCTTAAGAGAAAGTCAGTCAGGACTCAACAGCCATGCTTGCTGGGTAGATTTCGTTTGCTGCCCCCAGCCTCTCATTCCCGCCTTAATTGTAGGGCTCTGTATTATAGCCACATAATTTATGCCTCCCTAATTAAAGCTGTCAACAGCCTCATGGTACAGCTGGAAGACATACAGCACCTGCTCTCGGGGATCTCTGTGCCAGGGATCGGTTTTGGGGAGTGCCAGGTGTATAGAGGGCTTTGCCAAAGGGTGCACTGATTGACTCTTGGTTGCAATGTCATGTCTTTTTTGATTCTGATAGGACGAAGATGGCCAGAAGGTCACCAGTGCCAGGCATCTGGGCACAAAAATGGGGACGGAGAACAAGGCATAGAAAGTTAGAAATCTAAAGAGTTTTGTTTTGGGAGGGATGTGCTGGGGAGAGGGCTCATAGACAGGGTGAGACTGGCGTGGCATTTGGTTGGCGTTCCTTGCTAGTACTTACAGCTTTGGGACACCTAAAGCACAGTAGCTCAGCAGACCTTTCTTCAAAGGCAGTTCTCTCTCCACAGCCCTATTGGGGGGCTGGGAAAGGGTGCAACCTTGCCTTTTTCCTGCTGGGGAGAGTTGGCCTCACAGGCTGAGAGGACCTAGAATAAGTTCTGCCACACAAACAGCAAATGGTCTCAGGGTCTACTTAGGGAGCCAGGTCAAAGAGCTGTGAGGACCTGGAAGACTGGGACTGGGAATCAGTTTGAGATGGAGAGGGAAGGAGACAGCCAATTGGGAAATGCTTGGGTCTGTTCAGTCCTGATGTGCTAAACATAAATTGGCCCATGTTGGATTAGACTCTAGGACCTCTACAGGCCCTTCTGCCACCCTGTCTGTAGTCATGGAGGGGGTTGGTCTCACAGGGGAGTGGAGCCTGGCCCCACGCCCTGCATGGGGGAGTAAAGCTTGTGTGGGCTGAGTCAACAATAGGTAATTGGATTGTAATCACCCGCCTGGTTTCCATGAGCCATTGGGGGCGCTGAGCCTTTCAGTGAGCAATCAGTACTGGTAGTGGGAGGGGGTAGAGATTCAATAGCAAATCCCAGGTGGAAAGCCAAGGGGAGGAGCAGCAGATGGGCAAATTTTCTTCCTGTTCTCCCCAACCCTTTCTTCCCTGCCCAATAATGTTGGCTGCCTATCAGTTAAAATTTACCAGTAGATCCAAATCTTTTGTGGAAGTCACACTGGGAGGGCTTAGGCAGGATGCATAAAGGCCTAGGCTTTGGGAAGATCTCTTCTGCTCATTGAAGTATATGCTGGTGGAAAAAGAACATGCATCCAAAAACAGGGACGGGGCATAGTGAGTTAGGGTCCCTTGTTCCCCAAATGTATTAGTGGCTGGACTTGGACTTGGATTTAGTGTACACATGGGAGATTCTATCTCAAACTTCAAGGGTAACTGTCATAGGTAGCCCAAAGGCATCTATAGGCGGCAGAACTTGCCTTTGGGGTTCCCTGCAAAACAGAGGGAGCCCGATTTATCAAAAACAGGGAAGTACCTTTTCCAAAGAGAAGAAAAGGAAGAGAAAAAGAGTCAGGGCCCAAGAGGCAGAGAGCAGGGCAAAGTGGCTGGTAGCCAGCCTCCCTTAGGCAGATGCAGTGCCCCAAAGTGCCAGCCAGTCAGCCCGTTTAAGTTCCAAGGCCTGCAGGAAGCCTTGGACTCGCTCTTCCCGTTTGGCGGAGAGTTTGTGCAAGCATGTCCGTCGGAGTTGGGCATCCCCACTGGCCTGGGGCCCCTCTTGAAGCAGCTGCTCTGTCACTGCAGCCTGGTCCCTCTCCAGCTGGTGCCTCTTCCGCTCCTCAGCATACATATCTCGGGCCTTCTGCTAAAGAAAAGTAAGGTTTGGAGTAGGGATATTATTTTAGGGATGGGATGAAGAAGGGGGGTGTAGGGCACAGAATGGCCAAGCATACAAACTGGAGAGTTTTTACCAGTGTGGAAAGGCTTGGGAGGGCTAAGCAGTGGACCTGTGTTACACAGGCAATTCAGGAGCAGTTCATCCTTGCTTATTTTGTGTAGAAGTGTCCGCATTTCTTAAAATTCTTTTCAAGCTTACACTTAGAAACAGGTAAATAGTCTGATTTCTGATTATTCCATCAACTAGCTTTGTGGCTTTGGGAAGATCCTCTTCTAGCCTTTTAAAATTTTATTGGTAAAGTGGGGGTTGTGCCTACCTTGAAGAGGGGTTTAAAGGATTAGGGATAATACATGCAAAATCCACTCTTAACATTAGCAGGCAGAGAAGCAGCGACTTTATATGTTACTGTTTACTGTCTGGGACAAAATACTCACTGGGCCTTCTTATGGTTCCTAGGTCAATGTGAGATGCCACTCTCCAACTTTCTAATCTATTTTCAGGGTCTAGAAAGTAGGTATAGACTTGCTCCCTATAATGAAGACAGGCTTGACTCTGAGCAAATGGCCCTTCAATGAACCCCAAGAAGCAAATTCAACTCTGTTAAGCCACTTACTGCTGCCTAGACTAGGTATTAGTCTCTAGTCCGCTCTTACTCTTAGAAAGGACTCCCCTGACAGCTTCATAAAGCCATCAGAGCCCCTGGAATCAGTTCTGACAGGTGGGAGCAATCAGCCTCTGGCAACACCTCCTAGACCTTGCATGTCTTTGGACAAATAGGCCTTTTTGAGAGAGAAGAGACTACTTTTTCCTCTCTCAAACTTGGGAGCATCTGTAGAGGAAGCATTTAGTCCCTTTACCATGTAATCATAAAAGGGCAGTAAGGACTCAAAGAAGAAGGGACTCCCTTGGAGCAAAAAGGGCTGCTTCATCTCATGGATTCTTGCCAACCGTGTGGCCTACAGAGCTCCTCCTGCTGAACAGAACCCATGAGCGAGCAATCCTGTGGAGTGTTTTTGTTTTTGAGACAAAGTTCCACTATGTTGTCCAGACTTATGTCTTCCAAGCAGCTGGGACAAGCACGTACTACACTGACCAGTGAGCAATGGGTCTTCTATAAAATAACTATAGGTTTTTCACATCCTGATGCCTTTTACCATAGTCAACCTTCTGTTGTAGTCTTTTGTCTGTAAGTCTTGCCCTAATCAGCCTATAAGCTCTGACAGCCTTGTCTTCACTCTGTTCTGTTGTTGTTACTGAGGGTTTTTCTGGGTAACGCTGGCTGTCCTGAAACTGGCTGGCTTTAAAGTCAGAGATCTGCCTGCCTCTGCCTCCTGAGTGCTGGGATTAAAGGTGTGTCCACCATGACCCAGATCCTGTCTTTATTCTTTAGGAGCATCCTACATGTCCAAAAACACTTCAACCATTGTCTCACTGACTCTCAAAACAGCTGAGACCAGGTCAGGCATGGTGGTGAACTCTTAGTCTTAGCACTAAGTAGGCAGGTGGATCTCTATGAATTTGAGGCCAGGCTGGTCTATATATATAGCAAGTTTCAGGACAGCCAGTGCTACATAATAGACCCTGTCTCAAATGAAACAAAACAAATATAGCCCCCCCCCCCCAATTTCTTGTGGAGGGTGGCAGGGGGAGGTGAGCTCAAGTTGGATCCCAGAAACAAAAAGTAGCAGTATGTGCCCACCTAGGAGAATAGCTAACTGAGAGATCCTGCCTCAGAACAGAAAGGCAAAGGGAAGACTGGCAAAATGTCTGACAGGAACTCAGTCCCTAGCCTCCATGAAAAGCTGGTAGTCTACACTTTAATCTCAGCACTCAGATGCAGAGCAGGCAGATGTCTGTGAGTTCAAGGCTAGTCTGACCTATATTATGAGTTCTAGCAGAGCCAGGAGTACACAGTGAAACTGTCTCAAAAAGATTAAAAAAACAAAACAAACAGTAAAGAACGTGGAAGGAGAACATTAACTCAGGGTTGTCCTATGACCTCCACAAGCACATTGTGGCACACCATGCGTCTCTCTACATTACACTTACACACACACACACACACACACACTCTCACACAAAACGGTGCATTAATTTTCTCAGATCCGAACGAATTTGATTGAAGTCCCCAAATTTGAGAAATTCTAGTCCAAATTTTTACCTTCCTTTAAAAAAAGGAGGGTGGTGGTGGTGCAGTGGTGGCACATGCCTTTAATTCCAGTACTCAGGAGGCAGAGGCAGGCAGATCTCTGTGAGTTTGAGCCCAGCCTTGTTTATAGAGTGAGTTCCAGGACAGCCAGAGCTACACGGAGAAACCCTGTCTCAAAGCCTCTCTCTCCCTAAAAGGATTTATTTTTATTACTTTTTAAATTTTATATGTGTGTGTGTGTGTGTGAGAGAGAGAGAGAGAGAGAGAGAGCGAGAGAGAGAGAGAGCGCACATGAGTCCAGATGCCTACAGAGACCAAAAATACTAGATTCTCCTTGGAGCAGGAATTACAGGTGGCTGTTAGCCACTGTGAATGCTGGAAACGGCGTCATCCCTTGGATGACTAGGTCATCCTCTTACCTCTCCAGCCGCTTTTTTCAAATAAACTTTTTATTTATAGGAAAAAACATAAATTGCCCATAGCACATACAAGAAATTTTATTTACTTTAAGAATAATCATGAGAGGAGCTGGAGAGATGGCTCAGCGCTTAAGAGCACTGACTGCTCTTCCAGAGGTCCTGAGTTCAATTCCCAGCAACCACATGGTGGCTCACAACCATCTGTAATGGGATCTGATGCCCTCTTCTAGTGTGTCTGAAGTGACAATGTACTCACATACATTAAATAAATAAATCTTACAAAAAAAAAAAAACAAAAAAAGAGAATGATCTTGAGAGATAACACATTCTATTTTATAGGCAAGATAAATATTGAGATTTAGTAACATAACAAATATCTCTAGTCAAATATTTACATTAGATATTACATATCTTACACAAAACCTTTCAACTGGTTGAAATAAACTGCCAGCTATAAATTTTCTTTATGGATCATAATTTTTATAATTACTCATCTATTTAAAGACAGGATCTTACTATGTGGCCCTGGTTGACCTTAACTTTCTAGTAGAGCCAGGTTAGCTTGAAGCCTATGATGATTCCCCTACTTCTGGTACCTGTGTTGGGATTACTATGCCAGGCTCCAAGGTTTGCTATCTCTTAAAAATTTTATTTTAGATTTATTAATTTAATGAGTATGAATGTTTTGCACATGCATGAACTCACGCGCGAGCGCACACACACACACACTTTGGAGGTCAGAAAAAGGTGTTGAATGCCTGGAACTAGTTAAAGATGGCTGTGAGCAATCATGTAGATGCCTGAAGGTGAACCTGAGTCCTTTGCAAGAGCAAGAAGTGTTTTAAATCAGTGCCCCACCTCTCCAGCCACCTAAGGCTTTTTCTTAATCTATGAAATGGAAACAATACCCACCTCCCTGGGTATATACCCACCATGCCTCTTTGGTGTTCTGTCACCAGGGCTGGTGGCCAGGGGGCGGCATAGCTGGCCAAACCGAGAGGAGGAAAAACAGCCTCCGAGAGAGGAAAGAGAAAGTTTCCTGAAGGCCCATGGAAGGTTCGGGGTTCATCTAACTGGGAGCCCCAGTTCAGTGCCAGAAGTGAAGACTTAGTCAAGGCAGAGCCTGACCACTATTGTAGGACAAAGGGCAGCTGATCAGCTAGCCGCCTTATTTTACAGACAAGAATACTAAGGCAAAGACATAAAGGGACTTGGTTTATGTCACACAGCTGGTAGAAATTCTGTTGGTTTCTCCAAGGTAGCTTTTTAAATTTCCAACCAAAAAACTTTTTTGAGACAGAGTCTCTATGACCTGCCCTTTTCTAGCACTCACTGTGTAGGATGGCCTCGAACTCACGGAGAGTCATCTGCCTCTGCCTCCAGTGTTAGGAGTAAAGGTCTATGCTACCACGCCTGGCCCAGCTCGGCTTCTTTAGGGGATGGGAAGTATGCCTATGGATAGCTGGAGTCCTGGGGGAGGAGTGGAAAAGCCAGCCACCTTCTAGACTCTGTCTGCCACTCTGTCTGGATCCACGCTCAATCTCAGCGGTGCCCTAGGCTCTTCTCTGTAATCTGCCCTTTAAAAAACTCAAGCGAAGCTGGGCAGTGATGGTGCATGCTTTTAATCCCAGCACTCGGGAGGCAGAGGCAGGCAGATTTCTGAGTTCGAGGCCAGCCTGGTCTACAGAGTGAGTTCCAGGACAGCCAGGGCTACACAGAGAAACCCTGTCTCGAAAAAACAAAACAAGACAACACAACACAAGTGAGTGGGACACAGTGGTTTACACTGGCAATTCCGGCACGCACCTGTAATACTTCATAGGGGATCAAGTAGGACTACTGTGAGTTCAAGACCACCCTGGGCTAAATGAGTACCATGCAAGCTAGAGCTATAGATCTTATTTCAAAAAAAAATGAGAGGGGAAAAAAACAGCACCCCCCCCCCCCAACTCAAGTTAACCAAAGTCTTTATTTTCCCTTTGTCTGTGTACATGTATGTTCACTTGCATGCAGGTCCACGTGACTGTGCAGATGAGCATGAGAAAACAACAGGTCAGCCTCAGTTGGTCTTTGCTCAGGTACTGTTTACTTTTTTTCCTTTTTTGAAGACAGGGTCTGAACGGTGACTGAGTGTTAGGGTTAAAAGCTTGCGCCTGCGCACCTACTCGGCCTTGGTTTTAAAGACAGGGTCTCAACCACAGCCTGATACTAAACAAGGCTACAATGGTTGACCAGATAATCCCAGGGTTCTTTCTGTCTCCACCTTCCCAGCCCTGAGATTACAACCACATGTTACTACACCCAGATTATTATTATTATTACTATTATTACTATTATTATTATTATTATTTATTAATTGGTTTTTTGAGACAGGGTTTCTCTGTATGGCGATGGCTGTCCTGGAACTCACTCTGTAGACCAGGCTGGCCTCGAACTCAGAAATCCAGCTGTCTGTCTCCCAAGTGCTGGGATTAAAGGCGTGTGCCACCACTGCCAGGCCACACAGATTATTTTTAAGGCTTATTTTTAATTATTTGTTTCTCTGTGTGGGTATGAGCATGTTAAGTACAGGTGTCCGTAGAGGCCAGAAGCATCAGACCTCCCTGGAGCTGAAGTTGCACACAGTTGTCAGTCACCCACTGTGGGTGTTGGGTACCAAACTCAAGGGCTCTGGAAGAGCTGTATGTGCTAACCACTGAGCCATCTCTCAGTCCTATACTTGGATTTTATATTGTCCTGGATCAAATGCACACGCTTGCTCTGTTTACCAGCTGATGTATTTCTTTAGGCCTCCCATCCGTTTACTATGCAGCCTAGGTGCCTTCAAACACATGGCACTCCTCCAGCCTCTGATACCTGGGTCCTAGGATGGCAGGTATGCGCCACCATGCCCATGTAACAGCAGTGCTAAAGGTCAATGTCTCTCATGAGCATACGTAATATGCTCTATAAGCATCAATCAGGGGCATTCTTTGAGACAGGGTCTCATATAAGCAGTCTGGCTGCAAATGTGCTATGCAGCTGGGAAGACTCTACTCATAGATCCTTCTGCTCTACCTTCAAAGTCCTGGGGTTACAGGTGGGCACTCTCACCTGAATCTTAGGAGCATTAATTCTTTAAAATGTTTGTGTTGATCTTAGCCCATCTTTGTGCAAACGCTCAAAGCAGCTCCCTCAGAAAACAGGATAGAACCCCTGTTCTTCCACACCCAGAAGAAACAAAGAACACGACGAGGCAAAGCCTTGAGTCTCTGCCACTCAGCTAGTGCCTGGGCTTCCAAACATTTATGAAGAGGGAATAAGAGCACTTGCCTTGAATGTATGAGGCATCAGGGTCAATCCTACATCTCTCTGTGTAGCCCAGGCTGTCCTGGAACTCACTCCAACTTAGAGAGCCTCTGCCTCGCAGTGCTGGGATTAAAGGTGTGTACCGCCATACCACACAAAGCTTAAATCTTTCTTTTTTTTAAAGAAGCAAGTACAGATGAGAAAAAAAGAGATTTTTGAAGACTTACTTATTTTATGTATGTGTTTGCTTACATGCATGTATTCATGTATGTGCACTTTGTGCATGCTTGGTACCCTCATCGTTTGAAGACGGCACTGGACCGCGGGAACTGGAGTTAAGGATGATTATGAGCCACCTTGTGGGTGCTATGTATCAATGACAAGTGCCCTAAGCTACTAAACCATTTCTCTAGAGGAGGGGAGGGGAGGGGAGGAGAGGGGAGGGCAGGGGAGGGGAGGAGGAATGGCTCTGTGGTTAGGAGCACAAACTATTCTTGAGTTCGAGTCCCAGCACACACAGCTCACAGACACTCTGTAGTGCACTCACATGCACACCCCCCTGCACATTATTAAAAATAATAAAAGTAAATTAAAACAACAAGAAGCAGGTGTGGGCTGGAGAAGCAGCTCGCCTGGTATACATAAAGTCCTGGATCCACCGTGCACACCAGACATGCTCAGTCTCCTTGCTCTGCCTCTGGCCCCTTAGAGTCTCAAGTGATTTTTTTTTTTTAACCAAATGCTCATCAGCTTCTGCCCGTTCTTTCAGTCATCTGCCTGTGTTATTTCCAGGTACCAAGGTCTGAATGCTTAAAAGGCCTAGCACCCCAGCTTGTCCCCGCCTTCCCCCTTAGTGGTCTCGTACCTAACCTGTGTAACCTCCATGCCCTTAGCCTGCCTCCGCTACCCTCTGTCACTGAGCTCTGTCACTGGACTCACTGTGGCTGAGCATTTATACAAACTCCATGAGGGTAGACATTTGTCCGGCAGGGTGACTGCTGACTCTCCTGTGCCTGACTAACTACATGCCTAATTCATATTAGGGACTCAATCAACACTTGTGGAGAAGACAGAGCCTGAGGCAACTCCTCTACAAACCACGTGCGAGGCTCTGAGAATCTTGAGATAATAAAGGCTCTGGGCATTCAAATTATAGGTCTCCACACACGAATATTACACACAAAGGCTCACACGCCAGGCTCCAGGCTCCATGCAGAGCCAATTTACTCTCACTTCACACACACACTCTACTGTGTTAATTGCCTGCTTTTTTTTTTTTTTTTGGCCTATAGTTGACTTAAAATAGTAAATAGGAAGGAAATGGAAAGGGGTGTGCTGTCGAAATTGGCCACTGACGCAGCAGGAGATGAAACAGGAAGGTCTTGCGGGGGGGGGGGGGGGGCAGCAGTGGTGGCGCACGCCCTTAATCCCAGCACTCGGGAGGCAGAGGCAGGCGGATATCTGAGTTCGAGGCCAGCCTGGTCTACAGAGTGAGTTCCAGGACAGCCAGAGCTACAGAGAGAAACCCTGTCTCGATAAACCAAAAACCAAACCAAAACAACAACAACAAAAAACCAAAAAAACCAAAAAACAAAAAAAGAGGAAGGTCTTAGAAAATTCAAAGCCAGGTAGGTATCTGGGAGCATCTACCTTAACATAAAGAGTTGTCCTCTACGTCACTGAAGGCTACCAATCCCATCGTCATGGCTAGAAAGTGACTATTCTAATCATCACTATTAACAACCACTAGCTATACTGCAGATGTCAAATTACAAGATATACTTCAGAAAGTTTCTCATCAAAAAAATAAAAACTAAAAAATGTTTCAGTTTCAGAGGCAGCTCCAGTTGCACGGAAAGAAATCTGATGGTCATCCCTCCCCAGCAGCAGATAACAGACGCACTGCTATTTCTCTTTTACTTGTTCTGAGCTGCCTTGTTCAAATTTCTCAGATTGTGAGTCTCAATGATAAAACTCATGATTCAAGTCACTAATGCTAGGAGTTCCAGACCAGGGCTTGTGGACAGATTTTGGGAATCCTGTGAACCCTGAAAGTAGTCTATGTAACTGGGTGTAATCCCTGCGATTCACTGGACATGTTCTATGGCTTCCATTAGGTTCCCAAAAAGGGTGCTAATACTTACATCATCCCTTCTTCCTGCCCATTCTCTCTCCAGACTTAGGAAACATCTATGATTTCAAAATTCCAGTCCCTAGCTCTGTGGCCTTGGCACAGTTAGCTCCTGTCCCTGTTTTCATATCTGAAGAAACAAGGACACAGGGCTGATACATTCAGGGAGAGTTAAACAGATAAATACAGACAGAACCAGCACAGCAGCTCTGTGGTGCCTCTGCCCATCGGGACAGTGGTGGTGGGATACAGACAAGAGTTAGGGAGAACTGACAAAGACAGCCCTGCTGCTCAGGAAGCTTCTGGAAGCGCTCTGGACTCTGCAGACTTCTACTGTCACATTTATTTGAGACATGGTCTCAAATTAACTGGCTTTGAATTTGAGATCCTCCTGCCTCAGCTTCCCAATAGCAAGTATTAGAGGTGAGTGTTGACAGCTATGACTTTGATTAGGTTCTCTGAGCTTTCTCCTGTGGCTTCAGGACACCTTATTCTTATATCATATTGGTCCCTAAACAATGTCTGTCTGTCTGTCTGTCTGTCTGTCTGAGACCAGGTCCTGGCTGGCCTTAAACTCATCCAGATGTGTCCTGAGTGCTAGGATTAAAAGCACCATGTCCTAGTCAAAGTCATCCCCTCTATTTACTCATTTATAGAGAGACTAAAAAGACCTACCTGACTGAGTTCTTGGGAGCAGAAATGAGGAACTGTGTAAAACATTCAGTGTCTGACAGTGCGTGATCAGTGCATAATCAGTGTGTGGTAGTAGTGATCAGTGCGTTGTCAGTGCGTGGTAGTAGTGATCAGTGCGTGGTCAGTGCATGGTCAGTGAGTGATCAGTGCATGATCAGTGCGTGGTCAGTGTGTGGTAGTAGTGATCAGTGCGTGGTCAGTGCGTGATCAGTGCATGATCAGTGCGTGGTGAGTGCGTGGTCAGTGTGTGATGAGTGCGTGGTCAGTGCGTGGTTAGTGCGTGGTAGTAGTGATCAGTGCGTGGTGAGTGTGTGGTCAGTGCGTGATCAGTGCATGGTCAGTGTGTGGTCAATGTGTGGTAGTAGTGATCAGTGTGTGATCAGTGCGTGGTCAGTGCATGGTAGTAGTGATCAGTGAGTGATCAGTGCATGGTCAGTGCATGATCAGTGTGTGGTCAGTGTGTGGTAGTAGTGATCAGTGCTTGGTCAGTGGTGATCAGTGCATGATCAGTACGTGGTGAGTGCGTGGTCAGTGTGTGGTCAGTGGGTGATCAGTGCGTGGTCAGTGGGTGGTCAGTGCGTGGTCAGTGCGTGGTAGTAGTAGTATAACAACCATCATTGTTTGTCAAGAAATGTTTGTGGGCTGGAAAGATGGGTCGGTGGGTAAAGGCCCTTGTCACCCAGCCTGACAACCTGGGTTCAATTCCTGAGACCCATAGGAGGGAGAGAACCAACTTTCAAAGGTTGACTCCCACACATGCACTATGTCACCCACATGCATTAATTATGGCACATACGCACAGAAACTCACAAATAAACACATACAATAAAAATGATTTAAAAAGGGGTACATAGCAAGGTCTAGGGCAAGGTGGTCCTGTCAATGCCAACCTTTCCATCCCATCCTGCCCGACTCATACCTGAAGTGCACTATGGTTCATCTGAAACTGCAGGATTGCCTCACAGAGGTTCCAAAATGTGTACTCTGGCCACAGGACAGGCTGGAACACGAGGCAGGAATGGGAGGTCTGGTAAGAACAAGCAGCAGAGCATGAGTTAGTCATAACTGAGGAGATACACTACTGCTCAGTACTCGGATGAGGAGCAGCCGGGGTGGGAAAAGCCTAGAACAAGATGGCACATGTTTCCAGAGCCCTGGATGTGTCTGCAGCCAGCCCAGTTTCCATTGCTCTTGGAAAAAGGGTCACAAGGCAACTGGATCCCCTTCCTGTAGCAAAGCAGAGCTAAACTAGATAAATGTTTTTACCAGGCCTTTCCCTTTTTTTTTTTGTCAGAGAAAGTCTCAGTGTGTAGTGTTGGCTGGTACAGTATTAACTCTGTAGACCATGCTGGCTTCAGATTCACACTGATCTGCCTGTCTCCTGAGATCTTGGACCAAAGGCATGTGCCACCACGCCCAGCTACACCATGTCTCTAAAAGCCAATTTTAGGACTCTGAAATGACATCTGGATTATGTTATTGGCTCCTAGCCCTTGGAGGTCATCTGAGACACAGTCTGATAAAGTCAGCCAGAACAAATGGTAGCTGGTCCCGTTATTTTAAGTAGCAGCAGTGTGACACTGTGTTTTAAGCCCATGGGTTCTGAAGCCAAACTGCCTGTCTCCCAATACCACAGAAGTGGCTGAGTTTTTCACCTCTCCGGGCCTCAGCTTCAAGTCTAAATGTAGCTAACACTGAGTCTCTAGGGAATGATAAAGATGAAGCCCAGAACAGGGTGAACATGAACCCCCCACACCTGATAGCCACTGCTTACTGTCTGTTGTACCCAGAACAGGGTGAACATGAACACCCCCCCCACCCCACCCCCGCGATAGCCACTGCTGTACCCAGAACAGAGTTGTCTTAGTCAGGGTTTCTATTCCTGCACAAACATCACGACCAAGATGCAAGTTGGGGAGGGAAGGGTTTATTGAGCTTACACTTCCATGCTGCTGTTCATCACCAAAGGAAGTCAGGACTGGAACTCAAGCAGGTCAGGCAGCAGGAGCTGATGCAGAGGCCATGGAGGGGATGTTCCTTACTGGCTTGCTTCCCCTGGCTTGCTTAGCTGGCTTTCTTATAGAACCCAGGACCACCAGCCCAGGGATGGTACCACCCACAAGGGGCCCTCCCCCCTTGATCACTAATTGAGAAAATGCCTTACCGCTGGATCTCATGAAGGCATTTTCTCAACTGAAGCTCCTTTCTCTGTGATAACTCCAGCTTGTGTCAAGTTGACACAAAATCAGCCAGTTCATGTCAACTTGACACACAAATACATCACTATTAGGCCTCAGCCCTTACTTTCTTATTTATCCCCAAGATCTAAACAACTTTAAAAGTCCCACAGTCTTTGCAAATTCTTACTATTAAAATTTTAATCCCTTTAAAGATATCCAATCTCTTAGAATTCAAAGTCTTTTTACCATCAAAAGTCTCTTAACTGTGGGCTCCACTAAAATACCTTCTTCCTTCAGGAGGGAAAATATATCAGGGCACAGTTACAATCAAAAGCAAAACCAGCTGGGCAGTGGTGGCGCATGCCTTTGATCCCAGCATTTGGGAGGCAGAGGCAGGCGGATTTCTGAGTTCGAGGCCAGCCTGGTCTACAGAATGAGTTACAGGACAGCCAGGGCTACACAGAGAAACCCTGACTCGAAAAAAAAAAAAAAAAAAAAAAGAAAAGAAAAGCAAAACCAAACTCCAACAGTCCAATGTCTGGGATCCACTCACAGTCTTCTGGATTATTTCAAGGGCTTGAATCACTTCTCCAGGTCTGCCCTTTGTAGCATACACCTTGTCTTCTAGACTCCAGATGCCTGTATTCCACTGCTGCTGCTGTTCTTAGTGGTCATCTCATGGTACTGGCATCTCCAAAACACTGCTGTCTTCCGCTGCAACTAGGCTTACCAACAGCCTCTCATGGGCTCTCTTCATGGTGCCAAGCCTCACCTCCTTTGCATGACCCCTTCAGTCCTGGGACATCAATTGCAACTGAGGCTGCAACTTCACCAATGGCCTTCCACAGCCTCTCACAGTGCCCAGGCCTCAGCTGCTCCTCATGACTCCTTCATGCCTTCAAAACCAGTACCACCTGGGTGACTCTTACACTTTACCAAGTCCAGCCACAGCAGAAGGTACAACCCTGGCTATCTCTGGAATGCAGCCCCTGTGCTCTCAGAAAACACTTCTCAGGAAGATTTTACCTCAGTGATGCTGGTCTCTTCTTAATCACCACTAATTTCCCAGCTCCAGCTAACCAGCATCAATAGCCCAAGCAATGCTAAGTCCTCACTTTAGTAGTTTTGGCATCCTGTCAATCATAGCAGACTCTTCAGCCCCAGCCAACCAAAACCACAGAATCCTCACAGTCAAAATGGCAACAGCCCTATTAAGAGTCTTTAATCTTCCCTCTGAAATTTCACAAAGCCAGGCCTCCATCTGCACTGTTCTCAACATTATCTTCCAAGCTCCTATACTACATCCCACAGAGCTCTTAACATCGAATGGATCTTCTAGCCCAAAGTTCCAAAATCCTTCCACAGTCCTCCCCAAAACATGGTCAGGTTGTCACAGGAATACCCCACTATGCTGGTACCAATTTGTCTTAGTCAGGGTTTCTATTCCTGCACAAACATCACGACCAAGATGCAAGTTGGGGAGGAAAGGGTTTATTGAGCTTACACTTCCATGCTGCTGTTCATCATGAAAGGAAGTCAGGACTGGAACTCAAGCAGGTCAAGGAGCAGGAGCTGATGCAGAGGCCATGGAGGAATGCTGCTTACTGGCTTGCTTCCCCTGGCTTGCTCAGCCTGCTTTCTTATAGAGCCCAAGACTACCAGTCCACAGATGGTACCACTCACAAAGGGCCCTCCCCCCCCTTGATCACTAATTGAGAAAATGTCTTACTGCTGGATCTCATGGAGGCATTTTATCAACTGGAACTCCTTTTTCTGTGATAACTTCAGCTTGTGTCAAGTTGACACAGAACCAGCCAGTACAAGGGTGAACATGAACCACCCCACTCCTGATAGCCCTTGCTTATTGTCTGCTGTACCCAGAACAGGGTGAACATGAACCCCCTACTCCTGATAGCCACTGCTTACTCTCTGCTGTACTGAGCAACCAAATGCCCCCAGGGGAAAACATGCTCACTACTGTAGGCCAATGTCACCTTCCCCACAGCTTCTACCAAGATACCAAGTACTTTCTCCAGAACAAATGAAAGTGGCTTTTATTCTGAGACAGGGCCTCACTATGTTGCCCTGGCTGGCCTGGATTTGCTCTATACAACAGGCAGTCCTCAAGTTCACACTATCAGCCTCCTTCTGCCTCTCAATGCTGGGTAATATTAAGACAGGAGGGGCCATGGCCGGCAGCTAAAGGCAGCATCTGCAAGAGGCTGGCACCTGCAGGAGGCTGGCTGACACTGCTGCTTCTTTTTCCTAAGGCTGCAATGACTGTCCCGAGTCTGTGCAGTTGGAGGTAGGAGTCATTTCACAGTTGGTCAGGGTCATGCTTCCAGCACAAAGGAAGAACTCAAGAGTCTTCTCTGAGGGCACAGTCAGCATTTCCAGATCACTGTCCTCTGCTAAGGGTCTCCTTTCTCTTTGGTTTTTGGGAACAGGGTTTCTTTGTGCCTTCTTGTAGACCAGGCTTTCCTTGAACTTACAGATCCATCTGCCTCTGCCTCGGAAGTGCTGGGATTAAAGGTGTGCACTGCCACACCCAGATGCTAAGTCTCTTTAAAGACATGGGATCCCTGCATCTGCTGGGTGACCTTTTTGGTGAGTTCCCGACTTCCCCAGTATGTTTTGTCTATTTCTTTCTTTCCCATTTCTAACTCCTTCCTTTCCTCCATCCTCCCCCACGCCCCAGCCCCCTTTGTCCTCCTTGCCAAGTGCCAGGGATCAAATCGGGGCTTTGTGCACTCTCAGCAAACAGTGTAACACATCTAGCCCACCACCGTCATTTCTTAACATGCTCAATGCAAACTTTTAAGTGTGGTCTGAGCAACAGAAACCTTAGATATACACTAAATCTCCTTCAAGATACCCAACGGTAAGTCAAAGCATTTGCAGTAGCTGGCTGCCAGTTCACTTGTGTGTGTCTCAGAGTATGTCACTTGTGGAGCTCAGAGGTCACCCTTGGATTCTGCTCCTCAGAAGACAGGCTCTCTCTCTGGGACTGGGGCTTACAGATCAGGCAAGGCTGGCTGGTCAGAGTTCTAGGGATCCTTCTGTCTTTGCTCTCCAAGCATTGAGATTCTAAGTGTGTCCCATTAGAGCAGGCTTTTTATATGGATGCCAGGGATCAAACACAAGTTGTCATGAGTATGCACCAGTCCGTACCAAGTACCAGCCTCCCAGATCCTGATTTTAACACGGTCCAGTAAAGTTTCTGGACCCTGAAATCTCCAAGCGGAGCCCTTCTCAACCTCTCCCTCTTTTCTTTCATCTTCTGAGACCAGGTTTCTCTGTGTAGCTCTGGCTGTTCTTGAACTCTCTCAGTGGACTCAAGAGCTAGCCACCTGCCTCTGCCTCCTGAGTTCTGGGATTAAAGGTGTGCACCACCACTGCCTGGCTAAAAACAAGAGATGTTTAAACAAACGGTACTAATTGGATGTGAGCTTTTAGGGATGACTTATGTTGGGACAGCCGAACTAAAAGGCAGCAGCAAGCCAGAGTCTGGATGCCGGTGAAATCTCTCACAGAATCTGCCTGCACAGATGGAGCCTTGTATTCTGAAGAGGAGATAACTAGCTGAAAGGGAAGGCTCCTGTAGTGCTGGTCTGACTCCCAGTTTAACCAGTGCCTCAAGGGCCCATGTCTTGGGAAGAGGCATATGAAAGGGTGTGTGTAAGTTTTCACTGGGGTACGATTGCTTTGGTTTCTCTTTAGCAGGAAAGCTCTGCATTTTGGACAGCAAGGAGCACATTATACACCCAGGGTCAGGTAAAGAAAGAAAAGCCATGTTACTAGGTCAACCAGGAGGTACTGATTGTTCTACATGGTAGCCCTCTGCCCTGCTTACATAGCGGTGGAGAATGGGAACAAATCACTCTCATTCGGGATTCTGGTTCAGTTCCAGGGTTCAGCCCATGCCCAAAATAACATGCTCCAAAACGACCTACCTGCCAGAGCAAGAAGTCACTCAGCCGCACTTCCCCAGAAGTCCGAATCAGGATGTCGGGATGAGGAGAGTGGCTGCTATACAGGCACTTGTCAAGCAGAGACTCGGAGACATCACTAGGTGGGCAGGAGACAGAAGCACACGTCTCTCTGTGGTATTGCTCCTCGAACTTCCACGCACAGCCTCCCCGTTGGCAACTGGCCACCATCAAATATATTTGCCAGGACACCCCCAACCCAAGAATGACTTTAAATCTGCAAACCAGTTACAATGCTTCTTCTTCCCCCAGGGCTTTGTACATGTCAGGCAAGTGCTCTAACATATACTGCATCACCCAAAGCCCTATGGAGGGTGTCTATAATCCACTGGTATGGAAACAGAAGGGAGGGGATCAGATGACATAACAATGTGCCCAATCTCATTTGCCTACAGGCCTAGGACCAGATGTGTCACTGGACTGTCTCTCTCCATCTGACTTGTTTTGCCTATGCCCTTGCAGTGTGATGAAACACTCTGCAACTGGGTTTCTTTCTTCATTTTTTTAAAGAAAATTTAAAGATGGGGATGAGGCTTAGTGGTAGTGTATGTACGTAAAAGGCGTAAGGCCCTGAGTTTAATCCCCAGAACTGCAAAAAGACAATTAAATCTGAAAACAACAAAAACACAACAAAAAGATGAATCTAAAATAAAGATACTGGTTTAGAAAGATTTCCAAGACCCACTGTTACACGAGAAAAGCGAATCTCAGAAAACATATTGTGAAAAATATACACAAGTCTATAGTCACACATTATTTATGTGATGGGAGTATGGGAATCACTGTATTATAAAAAACATTATATATGCCTATGTATGTATGTATGTACGTACGTACGTACAAAAAATGAAGTTGAGAAAGCCACACAACAGTTTTCCACAGTGAGTTGGTCAAGAAGGAGGGAAGGACTTTTGTCTATTTAGTGATTTATGCTGGAGATTGAACTCAAGGTCTCATATACACAATGGACCACTGAGTCTACCTCTGAATCCCAGGATTTAATAAAAAGCACTGGGGCTGGCAAGAAACAGTTCCGTGGGTAAGACTGTTTGCCATACAAGCCAGGTGATCTTTGTCTCATTCCTCAAACCCACATAAAAGTGGAAAGAGAGAAGCAGCTCCACAGGGTTGTCCTCTGATGTCCACAAGTTTACTGTGACGTACCTGCTCCCCAGCACAACAAAATGAAAAATGAAGCAGGAAAACAACTACTTCTCTTACTCTGGGTAAAAAGGACGCTCCCAAGGAGACAGATAGATGCTCAGAGACAACTGAGGGAGACTTTTGAAATAAAGTTTCCCCACTGACAGAAGAGGGCATTCTCAAGGTTGGTATCTGCTGGCTCTAGGAAGTATATGCCCACCCTAACATGGACACACGAACAGGACAGGAATCTTCAATTTATTAGTTATATCTTGTGAAGAGTGAAAAAAAAAAACCAAACTTTCTTGTAGAGAACAATTCCCAGGGTCACACAGCAGAACAGGGCTGGAGAGATGGGTCAACAGATAAGAGTACAGGCTGCTCTTGCAGAGGACCCAGGTTCAATGCCCAGCACCCACATGGTGGCTCACTGCAACTCCAGTTCTAGGGGATTCAATGTTCCTTGTCTGGCCTCCAAAGACACTCCACACTTATGGTGCACAGACATACATGAAGGAAAAATCCATATACAAAAGAAAAAAAAGGAAAAATATTTTAAAAAGCAAGAATGACAGCATGAATACCTGGAGTAAGTGTTCAAAACCAGATACCAGAGCTTGGAGGCTGTGGCAAGAGGATCCGGAGTTCAAGGCCAGCCTGGGCTACACAGGAAAGCACAACCTCAAAAAAAAAAAAAAAAAAAAAAAAAAATCACAGAATGAGGTTTCAAAACAAAGAAAAGAAAAATAAGCATACTTACTAGTTGGGGTGCTTTGGGCATGTGTTCTGACTTTTAATTACCTTTTTCAAACCACAGAAGGCGATGTATTTTCTGGCTAATCATAGAGCAAACAATATTTGTTTACGACTGGGCAAGAGAAAGGTTCTGTGCTCAGACTGTGACTGCCCTGGCAATCACACACTCTTGTCTTCCCAGCATGGTCCTAATTCCCTGACGAAAGCATTTAAGACCAGTCCAACCCACAAGAGCACTCTGGCTCCCTTATCTTTCAAATATGTGCATTTGTCCTATCAACCTAGTGGCTATACTGAGAGTCAAGTCAAATCAAACCGCGGATCTGGGTGCACCAAACACACAAGGGATAACAATGACACTATTAACAGTGACACTATCTCGTCTCACTGCTTGTTCCTCTTGACTGTGGAGTCCACTTAGAGTCCGACCTGTAAGTTTCTGAGGGCTTTCTGCTACCTGCTTCAGGCTGTGGGCAGAATGTAAATAGAAGAGGAGGGAACTGTAAGGGGAAGATAAAACTGACAAAAGAAAACCAAGGATCTATTGATTAAGGTTAAGAAAACTCCAACACTAACTAAACAGTATCATGAAGACTGTTCAGAAATAACTTAGATTAAATAACAGTAAAAATACCAGTATTCACCAGACAAACAGAAAAAACATTTAAGAAACCATGAGGCCTGGAATGGTAGAGCACGTGCCTAGCATGTTTCCGGTTCTAGATTTGACCCCCACCACTAGGAAGAAGAAAATCAAAAGGAAAAGAAACATAAATCTTGACAATCCTGGTAATAACTATGAATGCATGCCGCTAGAGCCAACTCCAGAGGAGGGGCCCCAATGCAGACAACTAAACTCAAGGATCTCACCACTCGTGTTCATGAGAAATTAGAATCAGCTTAAATAGAGAATAAACACAAAGATATTTAGGTAAACTAAGGTAAGATACATTTGTGTATGTTAGCTTCCAGCTAGTGAAAATGATATTTAAAAAAAAAATGTACTAAAAGCACAGGACATGAAAAGTATTCTGGAGCTGGAGAGATGGCTCAACGTTAAGGGCGCTCACTACTTTTCCGGGGTCCTAAGTTCAATTCCCAGCAACCACATGGTGGCTCACAACCATCTGCAATGGGATCCGATGACCTCTTCTGGTGTGTCTGAAGACAGCTACAGTGTACTCATATACATAAAATAAATTTTTAAAAAGAAAAAAAGAGAAAAAGTATTCTGTTACAGCATTAAATAGAGGAGCAAACAGCATTCAGGGTCTAAACTAGTGTGACTTCTAGTTACAAATGTGTACATTGTGATATTTTTATTGATTTATTATTTTTAAAAAGATTTATTTATTTATTTAATGGATATGAGTACACTGTTGCTGTCTTCAGTCACACCAGAAGAGGGCATCAGATCCATTGCAGGTGGTTGTGAGCCACCATGTGATTGCTGGGAATTGAACTCAGGACCTCAGGAAGAACAGCCAGCTCTTAACCACTGAGCCATCTCTCCAGCTCTGATTTATTATTTTTAAAAGAATTACTTTTTTTTCCCAAAAAGATCTGTCTGTCTGTCTGCCTATCTATCTAAGTTTTTAGAGACAGAATTTCTCTGTGTAGCCCTGGCTGGCCTCGGACTCAGAGATCCACCTGCCTCTGCCTCCTGAGTGCTGGGATTAAAGGCATGTGCCACCATTGCCCAGCATAATTTATTTATGTGTTTGAGTATTTGACTGCACGCATGTATGTGCACCCTGTGCTTGACTTGTGCCTGTGGATGCAGAAGAGGGTGTTAGGTCTCCTAGACCTGGCTTTACAGCACTGGCTCAATCCATTTATTCCTTTGTTTTGTGTATGTGAACATGCATGTACCCTAGCATGCATATAGAGGCCAGAGGACACCTTTGAGGAGCTGGTTCTCTCCATCCACCATATGGGTTCAAGGGACTAAATTCAGGTTACCAGGCTTGGTAGCAAGCACCTGCTGAGCCATTTTGCTGACCCTAATTTTTTACTTCTCAAAAAGGGTGCATTGCAGTTACTTGCAATGGACCCTTAAGGTCTTTTGTATGAGGGGGAAATACTCTACCACTGATCTATATTCCCAGTATCCCTAATTCCTTTTTAAAAAAGATTAAGGGCCAGAGGAAGAGGTCAGATGCACTAAAACTAGAGTTATAGATGGCCATGAGCCATCACGTAGGTGTTGGGAACCAGATTCATGTTCTCTGCAATAGCAGCAAGTGCTCTTAACCTCTGAGCCATCTCTCCAAGCCTCTAAGCCCTATTTTTGGACAGGGCCTTGCCCTGTAGTTCAGGCTGGGATCAGACTCACAGCAGTCCTCTGGACCCATCCTCCTGAGTACTCAGATTACAGGCATGCAATACCGTAGCTGGTACTTGCTAACTTTTTCTTTTAAGTTATATTTATCTTATGTGTATGTGTGTTTTGCCTACATTGCATGTACGTGTACCGTGTCACACCTGGTACCCAGGGAAGTCACAAGAAGGGATTGGATCCCCTGGACCTAGAGTTGCAGATGGTTGTGAGACACTATGTGGTGCTCAGAATTAAACCAGGGTCTTCTGCAAGAGCAGCCAGTGCATGTAACTGTAGAGACATCTCTGCAGCCCTGCTAGCTGGTTTACATTAGACTCCTCTGTCCATTTCAGCCTTCCCGTGTGGTCAGTTCACTGAAAGGACACAGGAGGGTCAGCCTACATCAGGAGGGCCAGCCTACATCAGGAGGGCCAGCCTACA